>JAANSN010000557.1:0-54319 GCA_036850665.1 Dicranocentrus wangi
TGCCTCTTGTTATGTAACTCTTTTTTTTGGGGGGGGGGAGGGGGAAGTGTGTCAACATTTTTTATTACCGTGTTCAACTTGTCAAAAAAAGTGCTTTGGAGGGAGAGAGGAGGGATAGCAAAATCCCAATTTCATGATGAATCTCTCGGATGATGATGATATTTTTCCCCTCTCTTCAAAAAGTTTTTTTTTCGCGTTTCCTTCTTTTTTTGAGGAAGCGTATTATAGAGGCTGAAGGAGAGAGAGAAAAAAAATGACGGATATTGATCACGACGAGAGATGAGGAGAGTGACCCAAATATCCAAAATGTTAATTGACATTTTCCGCTAGAAGGATTGTTGATGTTGATTTTTTGGGGGAAAAAGGGCTCTCCTCTTCTCTTCTCCTCTTTAGCCAATGCATACATTATAAAGTTTTTCCTTCCTCCAGGGATAACTTTGGAGCTCTGGATTTTTTTTTTGTTGGATGGCTCCGAAATTGCATCGTTTACGGCAAAATAGGTGGAGGAAAAAAATCAGTAAATTACAAGTTTTAAAAGTTTTATACCCTTTGATCAGTTGGTGATATCAAGCAAGCAAAAAGAAGAAGGGTAGTAGTGGTAGTGGTATATGGTTAGACTGGTTGGTTGGTTGAGAACTGATCCTCAGCTCCACGTAATGATAGCCTAAGAGGATGATTTTTTTTTGGTGGGGAGTCGTCGTCGTCATCGTCGAAAAAAAGTAGTGTTTTCCTTGGCTAGTCCCAGCAGAGGGTGATCATTTCCCAGCAGAAAGCGGGGTGTATTCAAGTTAACGACGGGAGCCTACTCGGAATATAGACTATTTTTATTCTTGGGGAATTTTTCAACCTCAGCCTGTTTTTCAGCCTGAGTTGAAAAAAACAGTTTCCTCCTGCATATTAGTGATCTGAATGATGATTTCGGCTCTCTGGCCCTCTCCTCTCTCTCTCCCTCGCTCTCTCTGTGCTAGGGCGAAAAACTTGTGTGAGGCGCGGACCGAGTGAGTGGGGTGGTGGTGTGGTAGGTAGGTAACTGAGAGGAAGAAAAAAGTACAAGTAGCAAGTATTAACATTCCATGAACGCCACTTCATCATGAAAATTTCCCCCATTAGACTCATAAACATGATCTTTTAGGGAGTGAGCAAGCACGGGAAAAAATGAAGGAAAGTGGAAAATGTAAAGTTTGAAAATGGGAGAGCTCTGGCTCCGACCGGGGAGGGAGAATCTTTCTGTAAAATCAAAAAAAAACTAACAAACCCGCTATATATATTCAATGGCTCAACAACTCAACCAGAGGGCAGGGGGTTGCGGTTGGTTGCTTGTATAGTCAGCTTTAAAAAAATACTACTGCTCCGGCGGATGAATTTCCATCCCCGGCCCGAAAATCCACTCATCCTCCTCGGTTGGCTACTATGTGTGAGAGGATGGAACAAGATGTAGAGAATAAACAGTTTGAAACAGTGTGTGAGGTCCGGAGGAAAATGAATGAACGAATTGTGTACTTTGGGCAAATAATCCTTTCACACCAAAAGCTCATTAGGAAGTTTCCCGTGCATTTCAACCCGAGAACAGAGAGAAGAAAAAAAAAAGAAAAAGTGAGCCAAGTGAAAGCACTGTGAAAATCCACTACAAAACGGTCAAACTTTATTTTTCTCTTCTTTCCAGGATATATGCCTACAACGATCTCTGGATGGAAGGAGGATATAGTGGTGCTGGGGACTCTGCTGGAGAGAGAGTGGAACGAGCATAGAATAAAAAATATGCTGGAAATCTAGACTGCCGGAAGGCGCGAGGCGTAAAAGAATGTACATAATATTGCATTCTACGTTACTACAACTACGACAACCGTTGCAGACAAAAAAACAACGTTGGGAAACCGGGGATGGTGATGCACCAAAATTACATATTATCTGAATCGAAGGCCAAAAAACAGAGTAGTATTAAAAAACGGAGATTCTTATGCACTGCCTGCATGGGATAGTGCAACAATAGGGAGTCTTCTTGTTCACTTCTTGGCCGCGATTTTCTTCTCGTACCGTATCATCTTCTTGGCGGAGTCCATAAGAATATATATATAAAAAATATATTGTAGTTGAATCGTTTTCTGGCTCTCACCCTTAAACCTAGAGATAATTGGCTAAGTCTTGAATTACAAAAGAGACTGTTCTCTCTCTCTCTCTCTCTCTGTATCAACTCCCCTCCATGGAGGTTATGCCGTCTGGAGAATAGCCATATATGCAACTGCCACTACCACCACCACCACCACCACTGCAGTGAAAGTTGAGATAAAAGGGAAAAACTCTTTCAAAAAGTGCATTCGTACAAGAAGCATAGAGAGAGAGAGAGAGAAAGAAAAATTGTGTTATTCAAGAAGTGGAAAGCACTCTTATTTCCTATTGTAACTTGAGCCGGTGGTGGTATGCATCCATCCACCATTCACTATATAACTTTTAGAGGTAGGAAGGAGATGGGAGAGAGAGGTGAAAAATTATTCTCTGGGTGATTCGGGTTCCGGTCCCATTTAAATGTGCAACGAAAGGTCAAAGGAGGGTGCAGCAGCCTGTCTTTTTATAAATTTTTTATCCAGTTACAGCGCTCCTGATTTTTTTTCTTAGGAATTTCTCCACTTTCAACGAAATTAATTTTGACAAGGATTGCATTGTTGTTATGGGGTGAGGAGAGCAGGATCACTAAAGTGCTTTGCTGCCACCTCGAATTACAGATTTGTTTTTTATTTTGTAAAAGTGTAAATCCTAAATCTTTCACATACTTTCAGAAATCTTCTAAATTGTCAATTGGTTCCATTTTTGAGAACATAAGTATGTTTGTCGTTTGCTACTCTACAAAAAGGCATGAATGAGTTCGGTAGCAAGATAATGCAATATAGTTAGTTGCTGATGAAACATTATATTCCCAGTGGGACACTGTGACCGAGCGACCAAGTTAAAAAGGGTCCATATAGAATATATTATTATATACTATGGACTATGGACTCCTTTTTCCTCTCTTTCTCTCTCCAAAATACTTACATTGTGAGCAACAAGGAACTTAAATAGTTATAAACTTTGCCTGCTATTCCCATATATGAGCCTATAGTAAAACGAAAAGAAATAAAATCCTGTTTTTTTTTGTACACACTTCTCGTCCTCCGCGTGCGCTATATATCCCAGCTCGCACTCTAAATTGGTAAATTTCCCAAGAAAAAAAAAATTTGCATATTATTTCTTCTTCCCTATTTTGTAAAACTGGAACTCTGCACTTTTTTTTCTTTGAACAAGTGTGTGGCTGGCTGCTCCCTTTTACTAGTAGTTTCTTTTGTAGGTAATATTGGTTCACCAATATTTATTTTGGGCATTAGACTCTCTCCCAAACAGAGAGAGAGAGAGAGAGAGAGAGTGAGGACAGCAGCAGTTTTTAGAGTTTATTCTTGTTGTAAGTACTCCAAAACAAGAAGAAGAAGAAGAAGAAGAAGAAGAAGAGGAAAAAAAGAAGAAGGGAAGCCCAGTTTTTACTTTTGCTGGAGCACCGACATGGAGTGAGAGCATCCATAAAATAAACTTTTGCTGGGCCTTAAGTAATTTTATTGGTGTCTCCAGATTAATTTAAAAGGGGAGAGAGGAGTGGAAAGTAAACAACAGATGTTACTTTACTCGGTTGCATGCGAAAACACTTAAAAACCACATAATATCCAAGGGCCTGCGTGTGGTTGTACATGGTTGAAATATGTTTTTGAAAATGTCATTGATTCTACACGTATCCACACAGTAAACCCCACACTCCAAATTGCTGTTCCACACAGCAGCACAGTGTGTATGGAGTAGAAACTTCAAAAATTATGGAAACATTAGGCTGAGCCGGGTTTCAAAACTTTGAAAACTTGTGTACACTCTCGCAATATGGGTGTGTGTATTTTATTGTATTGTATATATGAACATATGGAAATTGGAGGAGCTATTAGGGCCAACTTAAAAAAAATGTAAAACTCGGCTCGTTTTTGTCGTTGTTGAAAGGAGAGCTCTCTTTTTAAAGCATAAACTGACTGAGCAGGATTTTGTAATAATATTCGCTCGCCTAGTCCACATTATTATTATTATTATTATTATTATTGTACGCTTCCGCGCAACACTCATAAATTACACGGAGAAATGAGTGTCCAAACTTCGTTCTTTCTTTCTTTCTTTTTATTTTTTTGGAATATTAATGTAACATTTTTGCACCGTTATTTATTTTAATGCTTGTTAGCGACATATATGTATATATATAGCAAGTGTGGAGCCAATTTTCATGAAGCCTGTCGGCTAAAAATGCTCCTTGAAATGGGTTTCCAGTTCCCACCACCACCGAATTAAAATTGTCAACTGATGCCGTTCTCCACCTAGGTAATATGAAAATAAGGAGAACTACATAACTCACGCAATTTCTAAACTGGGTTCGGACGTGGAGGTATTTGTCTTTTGGGGGGCTGGACTCTTATTGTTAGATCCGTGTAGTGAGCTGGCTGAATGGAGTAAAAACAAAAATGTATAAGATATTTAAAAAAAAATATATATATTTTATTTAATATTTACGATCCTATCGCCAAGGTTATATATATGTACTTCCGCTGAAAATTTGAGTTTGCTTTGTTGGCTCAACAGTATTTACTTATTTTCCTTAGGTTTTGAAGAATAAAACCTCCCTTTTCCCCATAACACATCATAATATTATGCATGACTCGGAAGTTTGGTTGGGTAAAATTGTGCATTTCTCTTTTTAAAACCCTTCCACTTTACACTTGTACAAACCAAAAGAGCAAATAATAATAATAATAATATTGTCCTTTTCTTCAAAAAGGGTTAAGGTGAAAGGAAAGTACATGGTCAAAAACGGAGAGAGAGAGAGAAAGAAGTAAACTCGCCCAGTGTGTATTTTTTCTTGGTCTGACAAATGGGTCATTTTACTGAATGACTCACATGGGGGGTCATCCTTTTACTTGTTCAAATATATTTCATGTTTTTCCTTTCCGTCACTTTGGGTGTCCCCCACACAAAGTGTGCTTGCTTTCGCTTGGCAAGGGGGAACGCAACGAGGGGGAAAAAGAAGAAGAAAAAAAGCCGTCGTGGAGAGAGCTTGTCCTTCAGACTAGTATTTCATTTTTTTTATAGGAGCAGATATATTCTCTCTTTTTTAAGTTTTTCTTTCCTTTATATAATGGATTTTTCAGGTTAAGGTAGAAAAAAAACAAGCAAAAATATTTTCAGAATAATTGTGCGATAACAGCAGATTGAGAGCATGATAGTTTATTCTAGCTGGTTGGCTGCGTTGCCCCAATTAAGAAAGTACAAGTGAAAAAAGGAGAAAAAAAAATAACAAAAGTTGACGTGTGTCTCATACGTAATATATGTTGTCAACCTGATTTGAATGGGGTTACGTTACCCGTCGTCCTCCTATATGCCACTACTACACTTCTTTCATCCGATTTCAACCCAAAATCCGTTTTTCCATCCTTTTGAACCATTCTTTCCCCTGACCTGTTCTCTGTTCAGGAAGGGAAACGACAAGAAGGAAGTCCACTGTCCACTTGAATAATCATCTTGATTTGGGTAGGATGTCAAGTGACAAGAAGAAAAACGGCTCAAGAGGAAATGCATCTGTCAGACGCAGACGCTTAATATATAGGTTTTTTTTATTCAAGAGAGATCCTCCGTCAGACAAAAAAACGCTTGAAAGGGTTGACTGACATTCATTTCGACTCAATCACACAAGGTTGACCTGTATCGAATATAATAATAACGGGAGAAAAATGTTGTTTTTTTTTGCCACTGCTGGAATCTCTATATGCAATCCCTTTTAAGTCCATAATATTCTTCAGCCCACTTTTGAAACATCAAAAAATAAAATGCAAAAAAGTTTCCTCAGCAATATCGGAAGACTTGAGCTACAAACTTTTCATTTTTAATTACATTCCAGTTCCTCCGTCTTCAGATTTCCACAAGATAACTCTGTAAAAAAACATGTGTGCTCTCTCTCTCTCTCTCTCTCAGCATGTGTATAAAATGTCACGTAACTTATCCACCTCGGATCCCATTAATGTCTCTCCACCGTTGCAAATTGAATACAAGGTAAATAGCCGACAAAACTTTTACTGTTTTTCCTCACGAATGTTGAGTGCTTTATGGGTGGGTAGCCAGCCAGAGAGTCAGAGTGCAGTGCAACAACAACAACAGCAACAAAGCCACCAAAACTCAGTGGTGGAATTATGCGTGTGCGTAAAAAAGGAGTTGCATCGTTAACAACTTCCGAGTCCCATAAGCACTCTGAAAAAAAGAGGAGAAAGGCACCCCTACACTACAGAGAGCTCTACATCAACAACACAGACCTATTTATTTACTTCCACCACCACCACCACCGCTTTCTTCTGACTGACTTTTTTTTCCTCCTCCTCCTCCTCCTCCTCCTCCGCTCAGCCGAAAATCACAGTGGGGAGGAACTGACTTGTGAACGCAGCAGCAGACTCGGACTAGATGTGTAGTAGTAGCGTGATATACTTACCTATATATACGTATATGGTCCGACCGATGTGATGTAACAACATTGGATTTTCTTTTTTTTTTTGAAAAGTGCCTGGTGACTTGAGTGATTGACAAACTCGTAGCAAACATGCAAACTCGTTCATAGGTCCCACCTTCAATATATCCACATAATATATATATATATATTTATATATTTCCCAGTGCAAATGCCAACTAAGCTAAGTTGCAAATGCAATCACCATTTTCTCCCAGAAAATCATCGAAAAAAAATATTACTCCCCACACTTATGCTTCGCTCCTATTCTCTCCTCCACTACCACACCACCGTCCTAAGTCCATGGGAAAATGGGAGAGGGAGAGAGAGAGAGACAGAAAGGAGAGAAAAGTGCTTCGGAGATTTTTTTCTCGATAGTAAGACGATCAGGAAAGGAAATTGGATCACATCTTCCCCTTTTGTCTCTTTGTTTGTTTTCTCTTTACTACTTTTCCGCTGCTGACGAAAAAAACCACCTCCTCCTCTCATCTCATCTTCCCAGCGCGTATATATCCTTCTTATGACTGGATGCTGTGCTGACTGACTAGTTATACTTTATGCAACCACCGAATCCTCCTCAGAAAAAAAATATCTAGAGAGAGAGAGAGGGTGCGTTTATTACTCAGAGTGGGAGAGAGAGAGAGAGAAACTGTCTGCAGGGATAATATAGTTTCACGCTTTATGGCCAACTCAAGTGCGATAGATGAATGTGTACTTGTAGGATTAGAGTTGATGTCATTATGTCCATGTGAATGCGCGGCAGTCTATTGCCGTAACTTGAAATAAGGACTTCCCCGAGTACGTGCCATCAGCAAGGTTGAAGAGGAAAAGGGAAGAAGATGGCGAAGAAGAAGAAGAAGAGAGAAAAAAATAGCAGGTGAGCAATAGTTTCAATGAGTTACGCCACCGCTGACGCCGCGCCACTTCTCTCTCTCTCTCTTTCTCTTCATACCTATCTCTGCTCCATTTCTCTAGGTTTTTTTTGTCTTTCTCCTGATATATGACTGTTCTATCAATTGGTTTTCCAGGGACATGCATGGGAGTATAGGGTGGAATGTTGCGGTGACATCGGTAACGGTAACCCAGATATATTATTCGAAAGTTGTCTCAGAGCTGAGAGCTTAGATGGAAGTTGAGCCTAATGGAAATCCCATCATACGTGGGCTATCCACCACCAAAAAAATACTACTTGTTCTTCGGTTTCCCTCATCTTCCTCGTTTTCTCTCTCATCCTCATCCGCTTTTTCCCCCAGAATAAAAAAAAGGATCCAAAGGGAGTGGAGGTAAAAAAAACCTAGGGAGGAATCAAGAAAAATGCTAAAGAACATTTTGCACTTTTTCATATATATATAGCACTAGTGACTGTTCACACAAACCCCATGGAAAAAAAAAGTGCCGAACCAACTATTCCTCTATTTTTTTATAGGATTGGTGAAGATGCAATGTTACTACATCTCGTTCGTTTTTTAAAAAGTGTCACGAGCTCCTCTCTCTCTCTCTCTCTCTCTCTCTCGTTTTTTCTTCTTTCTTGGTTTATTTTTCTTCCCAATAGTTGTACTCTGGAGAAGGAGACAGATCGAGTCTCTTTATTTTTCAACTTTGCTTTTCAACCTGGGTTTCGGGTTGCGCCCCTTTGGTCCATTTTTCATTTGGAGCCCCTTTTTCTCCTCAGGTTCTATTCGCCCTTTCTCTTTGGATTACTATTACGTCTTTGGCACGACAACTATTACTACTTACCCCTGTTATGCTAGTTTTCAAAATACGTGCTGCTCACTTTTTTGCCCTTTTTTATATAATTCTCCAACTGGGATCTTCTTCGAAGGTCTAACTTACCAAAAAAAGAATATATATTATTGAGAGAGAGAGAAAGAGAGAGACGGTGGTGTTCTTCCCCTTCTTTTCATTCCTCCTGCCACATCCCCCACACACGACAAGGAATGGAGGAGAAAATGACAAGAATTGAGTAGCAGTCTGGCTGGCTGGCTGTGTACAAAAAGTGTGCTTGAGTGGTGAGACATTTTAAAAATGAATTTCTCCGAGAGAAAAAAAAATATATAAGTATATACGATTCTTATCACTCACACATTTCCTGGTTTTTTCCCTTTTTTCCGAATACCCTAAAATAGATTTTTCCTTCTTCTGGGGAGACAAGAAAGGAAAGACTTATACATTCTTCCATTTCAGTGTCCCGTATAGCGTGAAGTGAGCGGGCGTAAAAAACCCCTCGGGTTTTTATGAAGATGTTTTCCAGAAAATGAGCCGGAAGAATTTGTTTGGGCGATTTCAATTTTATTCCCCGTATACCATATCCCCCACTCACTCCTCCCCAATTGTGAATGGGAATATCACGCCTCCTCAATTGCCTCTTTTGGCTGAGGCTGCTGGGAGGGAATGAACGGATTTACTCGATCCCTGTCAGTATGAGCAATTGAGCTAAATGTCCTCTCTTTACGGGACCCCGTTTCTCCAGAAGAAGAAGAAGAAGAAGAGAAAAAACAGGAGTCTTCTTAAGGATAATAATAACAAAAGTGAGATTTTCCCCCCAGAACATCGCATCGCATCGCCTCTACCATCCCACACACACATGGTCGTTTCCTTGGCTTAATGATACAGGCTTCAGGCGTGCGTTGCATTGGAGGAGGGATAGAAACAGGTTGGTTTTTACACGGGTTATTTAGTTTGTGCTGGTTTAGAAAGCCGGTTTTTATAGGTACATATATACAGTGTCCAGGAAGGAATTGGTGGGAGCAGGTAGGAATCGTAGGATTTCTTCTCCTGGTATGGAATGGAATCCAGCAGTCATGGCTAACTGCATGACACTTGTATTCCAACGTCGTAAAATGATTGCCATCTTGTTAAAAACAATCCCGAAATGGTCGTAAAAAATCGATGGAGGTAAAATGAATTTTTTACAAGGAGTCATCATTCCATTACTACTCCTTTCTTTTACAAGCCAAAAAAGTCAGAATCATACAGGTTATATAGTTTTCTCCTCTCGTCGGTCAAAGAGGGAGGTCAGGCAGTTTGGGAGAAATGTTTTATATGCCCAATTGAGTTTATTAAAACAACTCAAGTCAGGTCATCCAACCTGACAACCAAACCCGCCATATTCCAGCTACTACTCCACACTGAGCTACGTGACTGGAGGATAGAAGGATTTTAATGAAGAATGCTTCTTTTTATTTTGAGGTAGGGCTGAAGGGAAATGGAATTGTTTACAGGTTTCACGGGAGGAATCCCCGGGTAATTGGATTAATTAAAGGTAATTGCTTTTTGGCCGTCATTTAGCGGGACAGTAGTTGGCCCTCCCGGTGATGGTGTTGCGTTGGCTACCTTAAGTGGAGTAGTGGGGAGTTGGTTGTAAGTAGGAGCAGCCTGTTTTGTTCCAAAGGAAGGGAGAAGCCAGGAGGAATTATGAAAATAAAATATAAAAAATTATTACCTATGTATTTTGTTAATGTGAATCTTTGACAGTAGAACAATGCCTATAACCTTTTTAACAATTAGTCATTAGTCAGGAAAGAAGGCTACAAGTAGTGTCATTGTCATTGTCTTTTCCAAACATTTCCAAAAGTTGCATTTTTTTTCTGGAAGAGGAGAAGGAAGAAGCCACCCACTTGAGCCCCCTGTTTTTATTGGACAAAAAGATCCCTTGTTTGTTTAAGACTTGTCTCCAACACTTTTTTGTTTTGTTTTAAGAGGGAAAGGGGGTCGATGAATTAAAGTGGGAGGGTTGTGACACTGGTGATGGTGGTGGAAGGAAGGGAATTAGCATAATTGTGGTTGACAAGGGAGGATTTTATTTTTAAAAAAGAAAAACCACACAGAGTCTCATTCCCTCTAGGATTTTGTCCCCATTAAACTATTGTAATTTAAAAAGGGGCTGTGAGTGCCCCTCTCTAGTTGACAGCTCCATTCCCCTCTTTTGTTTTTCTTCCCTTGTGATCCCGTCTCAACGAAAACTAAAAAGCATCTCTCTCCATTTCACCCAGAAAAACCAGAATTGAACCTCTTCCATCCAGGGATCCTATTACACCAGCTCATTTCAATCTCAACAGGAAAAACTGATTTTGACATTTTTTCCTTGGGAAACGTAGACGACGACGCCCAAGATGGAGGACGGAGTTGATGAATGCACGAGCAAAGTTTTTTTTCTTCTTCTCTTCTCAACTTGGAGAAAGCCACATTTATCAAATGCTCGTTGAGTTAGGATTGGAGAGAGGAGCCTTTTAGAGAGAGAGAGAGAGAAAAAAAAAGTTCTCTCCTCTTTTGGGCAAGAAGAAGGAAACTCAGTCAGCCCAAAACAGGATTCCAAAAAAATAAAAGTCGACACGACGAGAAGCCTCAACAAAAGTGGCAGTTGAACGGAGCAATAGTGACAAAAGGGGAGGAGGAGAGTGCCATTTTGATTTAAAACTTTTTCACCTGGCTTGCAGAAAAAAAAATGTATTATGCAGTTTTACGTGACAATGCGCACGAAATGGAAATTATGGAGAGGGAAGCAAAAAATAAAATAAAAAATTACACAAGACTTTTTTTTCTCTGACTGTGGGGGATACCTATCTTCCAACTTTTTTTTATATTTTTCTAAATGTTTTTTGCGGTTTCTCTCTCTCTCTCTCTCTCGTGTTGACAATAACGAAGTAGTGCGCCCCAAATTTTCCAAATGATTGGTAGCTCGACTGACACACACACACACACAAGTTTGAAAAGTATGAACAATTTCCCCACCTCGTCGTAGTCGACCACATTTTGACACACATTTTTCATTAGTGAGCTGATGAAACAAGTGGGGAGAAAAAAAACTCTTTAAAATATTGTTTTATTTTCCGACTAATTTTCTTTCTTTTTTTCTCTTCTCTTTTGTTTTCAAAAAAGTTCCTTCCACACTTCAAGTTTTTTCTTTTGTTTGACTTCAAGGTCTCCCCCAATTTGCCGTTTGACACCGAATGCATATTTCACGCACCACTTTTTTTATCGCGTTTATCAACATTTTCCCCAATATCGTAAACCCTACTGGTATTTTTTTGTGATTTGCCCGAAAAAAAAATGATTGGATGGGAAAAAATGTTGGTGATGGTGGTGGGAAGAGAAGAGAGAGCTAAAACAAAACAAAAAAAAGAAGGGAAAACACCGCAGTTTCCAATCAACCAGTTCACTTATGCATACTGAACCCACCATATCACTCCAATTTCCCCTTGTTCATACTTTAATGATAGCCCTTGAAACGCGTGCTCTACGCGTAATTTGTTGCTCTCGCTTCTGCCCGATGAGAAAACTTGCAAAACGATGGGTAGAATGCCCGGGTTTTACGACCCACTTCATTTCCTTTGTTTATTTCATGAAGGTGAGACATAGTTTTCCGCACCTTGTTTTCCCAGAAATTTATGTTATTTTTACTACACCTCCACTATTTCATGTGTTTTCCTCCCTTTTTATTTAGATCGTAAATATGGAAGGAAACAAAACCGAAGGAATAAATTGATCGTAAATATTTTTTCCCTTTAGATTTACACATTGGATCATTGACAATTCGACTGGAGAGAGAGAGAGAGAGGGAGAGAGAGAAAGAGAGATAGAGCTGCTCCACACTGCTCCACGCTTGTTTCCCTGCTTGTTCTCTCTCTCTCTCAAAAAAAATATATCCTATGCATGCATTTTTTTTCGTCTTCCTCTGAAAAAAGGGAATAAACGTTCAGACAATTCCGGAGACGTTTCCTTCCTCCCTCTCTCTCTCTCTCTCTCCCTCTCTCCATGTGGTTTACTGCCACATTCCTCGGATGAAAGAGCAAGAAGCTAAGTTGAGCCATTTCTCAAATAAAAAAAACTTCTTCTTCTTCTTCTTTGTTGGTTTTACATGGTAAATACGAGGCGGTGGTGGTGGGGCGGGGGAGCCAGTGAAATGGAACCTGGAATGGAAAGTAAAGTACTAGTACACGTGCCTGCGAAAAAATATTTTTTGGGAGATGAGAGCAAATGGAAAAAAACAAGAAGAATATTTTCCGTCCAATAAACTATACACACATTCGAGCACTCATAGCGCTCGTTCGTAGTTGCTCTTGGGCTGCAGAGAAGATTTGACTGGAAATCGTCTTTGTCTTTTTTTTAACTGTTGCCATTAAACGGATGAATACTTGAAAACCTTGCATTCCCATCATTTCAATTCCCTACGTTTTTTTACCCTCCTCCCTAAAGGAATATTGTGTGCATTTTCCAAATTCACATATATATTTTTTTATCCGGGGAGAGAGGGAGAGAGAGAGAGCGGAAGCTCGTTTTTCGTTTGCTAATGTAAAAGTGCACTTCGCACTTGGCTTGGTAATCAAGTTATGTGTTTAGTGCTGGGCCCGACAAAACGCAATAAATTCGAGTTAAGAGCATTCGACAATTTTATAGCTGGAGATTTATCACCAGGAAGGGGAAATTGATTTTCCGGCTAGTGTCAGAAACAATTAGATTCAATTAGGAGGATATAGAGAGAAGCTCAAGTGGAGGAGAAGAGATGGAAGAAGAAATGGGAACAAGAATGAATCATCATCACCAACACCACCAGCAGTACCACCACCACCACCATCACCAGTTTGTGTAGGACCACTTATACGCGCCTGAACATGATGCTCTGATGTTTTTTCCCCGACGCTATCAAGGACCGAATTTTCCTCCTTGGAGAAGAAGAAGAAGAAGAAGAAGAAGACGTGGTGGCTAAAAGGGAAAATCCGCTGGAAAATCTATGAAGGAAGATAACGGGCTGCCATGATGCCGTACCGTGTAACGTGGATGGAAAAAAAGTGCTGATACAACTTATGACATTAAGGCAAACATAAGGGGTTAGGGTGCTTCAGACATCCCAAAGATTACTGGGGATGATGATTCCTTATCCGGAGAAGAAGAAAAAAAATTGTGATGACGCTAGGCAATTCATATAAGTTGGGACGAGAGGGTAGGAGTCTCTCTGCCTGATAGAGTCCTGGGGATTGTCAACGTTCCGATGGGGAAAAAAATAATGATTTTGGAAATAATTAGGAAGAGTGGAAACTCGCGGCTCTGGGGGGAGATTTACGAGGAGGTGACTCCTTTTAAATTTTAGGATTAGTTGAGAGTCAAACTGTCTTGTTAGTGGTGACGCTATAGGCGACTGTAAAAAATGCAAAAAAAATATGTCGAGGATTTTTTTCTGGCAATTTTGGAAAGTCAGCTAAAAATGTGTAGATTTTTTTAAAGTTTGGCATTGGAGTTAAACGGATTTTTGGGGGGCCATGTCAGGAATGCTAATAAATGAAACAAAATATTCTAGGAAATTTGCTACTCTCTCTCCCGTACATCCGGGGATAATATCAAATTTATTGAATAAGCAAACATGGAATATTTAAATAAACATACGATGTTTTATACTCGTGCTGCTTGCCGAGTATTATTTTTATTGCTTGAAGGTTGAACCAATGATAACGACGACGACAAGTTGGTTGTTGGTTGGTTGGTTCTCTCTGAAGTAATCAACTTCCAGGAATCTCTGCCTCAAAAACTTTTTTTTGATGGGAAACAAATTTAACTTTATTTATTTATTTTTTTACAGAAAATGGATACAAAAAAGTGCTGACATATGATACTCGATTTTATTTTTATTAGCTAGCCCTTGCAGGGATTTACTCTAGGATGTTATTAAAAATATAGCCGTAAATCCAAAATAACGCAGAGTATTAGCTAACAACTCATCAGATGCAAGATGACACAAAAATATCTAATTTATTTTCAAGGAAAACATGATACGATTTTAATATATACCTCTTCTTCTTGTACAAAAAAAAATCAAATGAGCTGATCTGAGCAAACTTCTTTTTTTTTCTTCTTGTTTACGCATTTATCCTCCTCTCTTGCCAGAAAAGTCATCCTCGAGTAAATCCAAAAATTAAGCTAATATTTGCGGAAAATATATGGATGGATCCATAATAATAAATATTAAGATGATAAACCAAAAATCCCATTTTATGAATCCCCCTGGGCTCACTCCAAAATAGCGCAAAATTATATATTATGCTTCAAACCCTGCTGCTGTCACCAATTTCACATGTCCCATTTCCTTCTCCATTGGGCCGCAAAACGAGAGCTAATGTTAATTTTCCCCCAAAAATTTTGATTCAATAGTGGAGACGACAAGCAGCAATAGTAGTTTTGTCCCCGATTTATTTTTATTACTATAGGTATTATTTTTTTCGGTACACAACCAACCAATTTGAAAGCCATTAGTTAGCCTTAATGTATATATATATCCAGCAACTCCCGGGACTGGTTCTCCAACTGGTTTAGAGCGTGTCCCTCGTCTCTCCTCTCCTCGCGCTCTCCAACTTTCCAGCAGCAAAAGTTTTGTGTGTGTAGCAGTTCCGTTGTTTGCTTCGTCTCTCCACTTGTTTTTTTTTTTTTTAGAAAATTGCTGTATGATTGATTGTTATACCATTTCATCGAAGTAAATAACAACAACACATTAGGCGCCCCCGTCCGACACTACTACTCCACATAGTTCTTTAGGGAGTGCGGCGGGTGGGGGGGGAGTTTATGCGTGTGAAAATAAATAAAATTATGATTGTGTCTCTCTCTGCATTCCGTTTCTTTGGGGTGACGCAGTTTTTCAATTGCAAACCATGTTACCTAAACAACCTAGTACCTAACTAAACTCATAATGAACCGGGTGGACGACGACGACACGACGAGACGAGCAAACTTTAAGGCCTTTTGTACTACTACTACTACATACTAACTTGTTAAACAAGTTGTGTTAAAGGGAAACGGTGCACAAAGAAAAAAAATGTACTGGTACGGCGATTATATATATATATATATATATATGTTCATTCTCTCCTCCATTCATTCCGCGCTGGAGTTCCAAAAACGCCACTACCACCACCACCACCACCGCACCACCGTTCCAGCGAGAAACCGCTAGCGCGTAAAAAAAAGTTTTTTTTTTCTCTCTTCTTCGTCTTCTTGCGTAGTATTAGAGTTGTGCGGGGTGGAGAGCGGGGCCATGAATTACAGCGGTGAATGAATATATACACAGCGTGGAACGGGCTACCCATGGCCATCCCATAAATACCCAATTCTTGGGTTAACTTTCTTGTAAAATGGACCCGATTAGGGTAGTAATTCATTTACTTGTTGGGGCCGGAACACACAAAAAGTTTACCTATTACAGAGAGGGAAACAACTATGTGCGGGGAACAAGAAAGAGTTAGTTGGTTAGGACCACTTGTCTTCTAAAACACTTTCGCTTGGACGATTTGTGTCTTTTATGAATGTCCGGTCGTTTCTCGGGCTAATTTTGGTGACACATATTTTAAAAAGAAAGTTTTGAGTTGGTCTCTTGAGTTGGACACGGAAGAAATGCCTAGTAACTTGGATTTTATGTTTGCACTAAAATTCATGCTGAGTAGCAGATTTTATTTCGACAAACCTTAAATATTGTTAATTATTATTACTGCAAAATCAAGTCGTCAAGCGGTGCCGTAGTAGTCCAAATCAGTGGACGTTGTAAATATATCAGTTCTGTTCCGCTTCCCCTCATGATTTCCCTGACAATTTTTTACCAGATTGGCCCACACGCAGGTGCTCGTATTTGTGCTAAAGTGGAGGAACCCGCTTGGACACCAAACTGGCATGGTGACACAGGGTGGACAGAGCCGCTCATAGGAAACTCCGTCCACGCAGACAACGTACTTTGAGCAGTACAGCTCGGTTGGATGACTTGAGCCGTTGGGTTTTCCTAAACAATCAAATTCGCGTCTGGAGAGTTGTCTGCCTACACGGAGCACGGGACCACGACCACGACGGCCGGTACTTATTAGCAATTGTTTAATACACGTTCACTCGGTGATGATTTTAAAAAAAAGGTAAATTATTATTATTGTTTTGTACCTTCTGGCTTTGGCTTCCTTGACAGCACATTCCAGTGGAGTAACAGGACTGCCGCACAAATTGTCACGAAATATTTCGCCATTTCGGTTAGCATATTGTGTAACCATTTTCTATTTGCAATAAAAATAATTCGATTATAAACCATTTGCGTTGAATTCCAAAAACAATCGGCAATCCACAATTCACGTTTTAAACAAAAGCCCTATTGTTCTTGTTGGGTATATGAACACAAAGGCCAATCAGCATGCTTGTTTTTCTAAAATACAAAAAATTATAAAACATATACACGTTTACTTTTTTAAGAAAAAAAAATACGAGGATTTGTGTATAACCCGTTTTTATGTCTATTACTTTCAATTGAAAAAAATAGTGTATTCCCATCTATTCTTTCCCCGAGTACGTCCTTTTCCGTAACGACCCAGTTCCCAGCATATTACACCTCCACACATTTTCTTTTCTTGAGAATTGCTACCAATTTCCAATATATTTTTACCAGACTCCTCTCTTCCATCCCATGCATGTTTTTACATGAGTAACGAAGATGAAATCATCCCATTTTCCTCGGAATGGCCATCATTTACCTCCAACTTTGCCATTTTTTTCGCCTGCCTCTCAAGTTTCACATTTTTAATGCCCGCATATACTCCGGATTTCATTTTGAACTTCTCAGCTCCCTCCCCGCCCCCTCCTCCAAACTGCCTCGCTAATATACTTCAAAAAAGTGTACAACTTTATGTTTATTTCCAGAGGAGCCAGACTCTACAAAAAGGAAAAGGAAAACAAAGCGCGCTGCGCAAAGTAAGCACGAAATAATGAGCTTAATTATACGCTTCCCCTTTTCATAAAGGGAAGAAACTAAGGAGAATGAGATGATTTTTCTGGGAAAATGCGGAATTTTCAGCGAAACTCTCCATTTCCCTTCTGAAAATGATGACGTTACATATAGCCCATTTGGTTTTGGAGAAGGAGCCTCCCTCTCTCTCTCTCTCATCTCCTCCAGAAATATCCTGCTACATACTTTTTTCACCCATTTATTCTCGCTCCCCTTCCCCCCCACCAACTTCCCCCTTATTTCTTTTTTTTTTCTTTAGGAAAAAAATGATGTAGTATTATCTTTGAATATATGTTTACACCCCGGTAGCCAAGTCGGTATAATATATTGACCGATAGTCTCGTCGACCGACACCAAAGACGACCTATAATTTATTCTTTTCCCTTGCTAATGTTTGCATATAAAACGGAATTTTAGAAGAAGAAGAAAAAAAAGTAAGGCAAGAGGTTGAGTTTTCACAAACTGGAAGAGGAAAAACAGGGGTGTAGGAATAAAAAAAAGAGAAACCTGGATAAAAAAAAAATATGCGTAGTTGGGTACCTATCTGGGTGATATAATCGTCGAATAACAGTTTCCCTTTACATCTATCTTTCTCTTTCTCTCTCTCTCTCTCGTGAAATCAAGAGAGAGTCGTGTGGAAAGGCAGAGTACATAAACATTTTTTTCTCTTTCTCTCTCTCTCTTTCTCCATTGTATTCATTCCATCTGCTTTTTCTCCCTAAAGTTCGATTCTGGGAAATATGTTTGTTCTGATTCCATCCAGCCCTCCACTCACTCCACCAGCTCTCTCTCTCACACACACACACCAGCCGAGCCAGTGGAGCCCTGCATCTGTGCAAAAGTAGTAAAAGCAATAGCAACACATTCTCTTGTATATAGAGTTATTATTGTCATTAATACTAATGGTTCCGTTCAGATTTCCCATCAGTTTCGTGTTAAGGACTACCATTAGTCTGAATGCTTTACTTGGGCTGCTGAGGATGCTATTTTCACGGAATGGTGCAGGCAGAATGGAAGAGAGCTGGAGCTGGAAATGAGAAGGCAGGAGGCAGGCAGGAACAACGGCAGCAAAAGAGCGAGAGCACAACCATTTTCTAGTATAAACTCTTCACAATCCATTCCCTCTTCTCACTTTTTAATATATATATATATATACTTATATATAATCTTAGGCTTGGAAAAAAGGAGCAAAAGTTGCATTAAATATAGGTCTAGCTGGCTCTTACTTTCCTCCCATTGCTACACGTTTTTATGATCACACATTAATGAAATTCCAAAGATCCATTCCTCCCTCTTACAGTTAGTCTCCTCCGCTCTCTCTCTCTCTCTCTCTTCTCCAGTTTTTCATCTCGACAGAGAAATTCTGATTGATGTTGATGATATCGGGACTACCATTGAAGCTTTCCCTCCCCCCCCCTTCGTTTTAGTATATGCCTCTCTTCAAGTGGGAGAAGGGATCCGCTCCAGCCCGCCGCCGTCTATTTGTTATTTCCGTCATCAACCCAACTTTGACTGACATAATTCAAGAATTCACTTTATTGGAAATTATCCTCTTTTATTTCCGCCAGGAGGATGTATATGAAAATGCCGTGGAGAGGATGTGAAACAGCCCAAGTCGTCGTGTCAGCTTTTGAATATGGATGTCAATAACGGAGACATCCCTGTTTCTTCTTGAAAATGGAAGAAAATGGGAGAAAAACGGTTTTAAATATAAATCACAAATAATATAATATATACTTATAATCCAAGCTCACGATAACCCTTCTTTAGGAACGAGAGAAAAAAAACAACGCAAAGCGTTTTCCCATGTACTTTTCCTTCCCCACTTCCGGGAAGTGGGGAGCACGAACGAAATGGGAAATCAGTGAAAAATCTCATTTGTCTCAATAAATTACCTGTGAAACGAGACTAAAAAAAGCTCATATTGTACATCCCACTGTTTTTTTTGTTCCCGTTCAGGAAGGGTGCTCTCAAATAGAAATATAAAATGGATAAGATAGAGAAGAAAGAGAGAGAGAGAAAAAAAAACTCGGAAAGAGCTTCTTAGTTTCCTCCCCTGTGGGAAGTTGGTAGAGGAAAGGAAACGAGAGAGAGAGAGAGAGAGAAAAAATCATCTAGTGCTGCATGATTTAATAACTGGCAAATGGGAAATATATATAAATATATATATAATACGCGTATATTAGTTTCCATAGTGAGACAAAAGAGGGTGGAGTCGTGTATCGAAGTAAGTTATTATTATTGTCGTTAATCACGTTACAAAATGAGTGATGGACAGCAGAGCAGGGGATACAGCATACCATATAATTTTTATTAGGTCCGAAGCACACAAAACATTTTGTAAATGGGGAAACAAGGGAAGTAAGTAAATGGACATGGGTCGAAAATGTAATAACCAAGTTGGAAAAAAAAGAGAAAAGATTACATTATAGAATAAGAGGGAGAGAGAGGGAGAGAGAGAGAGAAAGAAGTAAGTAGTTTAGTTGTATTTTTTTCCTCGTCTTCTTCTTTTCAAGTCGACATTACAAAAAACTTTAACCTTGCTCACCCCACCACCACCACCACCAAAGTTGCGCTTGAACTAGGAGGAATAATAATAATAATAAAACTAAAAATATTTCTCTTTGGAGGACCTTTTGTACATTCGGAGCTGAGACGGTCGAGACGAGTTTTGTTCCATTTGGTTCCAAATGAGAACAATTTTTCACCGGTGCGGTGCATAGCAGTTGCACCCACACACTCACATCACATCCATTATCTTGATGTTGATGATGATTGCTGCTTACAAAACTTACACGCCATTTTATGCATTTAATAATGGGAAGTGCGTTTTATTGCGAGGCTCACACATATCGTGAGTCCGAGTCGGAGTGAGTTAGCAGCAGAGAGCCCCCCTCCCAAAAAAAAGTTTTTCTCTTTGGGAGGAGGAGGAGGTTTTTTTCCCTCGCATTCTTTTCCCGAGCGAGTGAGTGTGTGAGTTTATTGTGCGTAAAAAGTTTTTTTCTTCTCGAGGAATTCATCGAATGATCGTTAGAGGAACATGAGATGCGGAGAGAGAGAGAGAGAGAGTCAGAGAATGGGAAACCGGATGGGGAAAATTGTAGAGTGGTGTTTAAAGAAATTAAATCCGGTGAAAACGGGAGAGCCGAGCCCCACGTGTGTGAGGGAGAAAAAGGGGGAAAGTTGTACGGGAAAGTCGTGTCGTGTGTGCATGTTTTTTCAACAAATATAATATGAAACGACCATCTTGTTTACACACGAGTAATTCTCCATGCGTCAATGGCTGAACATGAAATAACACCGAGGCTGACCTCCTCCCGCACAAAACATTAATGATGATGGCAAAATGGGAGCAGAGGAGCAGCATCGGAGGAGCAGAAGCAGCAGCAGGAGGAGCAGCTTTTTCCCTTCCCCAGCTGGAATTATGCTGGAAAAGGGGGAAAATGAAAACAGGATTTTTTCTTCTTCTTTTGTACTCCACTACTCCCAGCGATCCCAAAGTGATCATCAAAATGGAACAAAAACGGGAGCTGTAATTGCTTTGCAGTTATGCAAAACAAGGGAAATTTGAAACCATTCCCGAGTCTCGTTCCGACGAGGAGGAAATATCATATCCATTCAAATGCATATTAGTGCAGACAACGAGATTTCCCCTAGAGCACCCCTCCCCCAAAAAAACTCTGACTTTGGAAAGTTTTCTCTCTGGGTATAAAACCTCGTCGTTCGTGGTCCGCAGCAGCAGCAGCAGACTATACAGGCGAAGAATAAGGAGAGAAAAAAAAACTACTTTGGCAGTGGAAAACTTCCGGGGAAACTGGTGGAATACACAATTCTCATAATTGTTAGTCAATATATATACGTATATATAGATATGTATGCACCAATTCGACCAGTTTTGGAAGTTTTTGGATGGGCAGCAGCAGCAGCAGCAGACGACGCGCTAATGTGCATTCTATCCAGCCTCGTCAAGGTCTTTGTGGAATAATGGATTGTGTGGACAGAAGGAGTCGAGTCGAGGCTAGACCGTAAAACCGTGCGAAAAAACTCAACTCTCTCTCTCTCTCTCTCTCTCTCTCTCTCTCTCTTTTATCCTATTTTTATATGGCTTTCCATCTCTGAAAGAGGAGCATCGAGTGTAGGGAGCAACCGAACACCAAAAACTTGAATACCGTACGGTAGCGGTGGTGGATGGACTGGAGATCCCAAAATCCAAGCCAGACAGCCCAATCAACTAAACGAGCTGACCCATTCAGCTCAACTAGTCGTGTGTTTACGGGACAACCAAACAAAACGGGGGAGATTTTCAGGGTTTTTTTTTTGCTCCCTTTTCTATTGCTTTCACCACACAACTATGACTTTCACTTTCACAACGACTTTTTTTACACACAGTTCTTCCTCCTTGCTCTCTTGTTCTCCATAAACTCCAGGTGTATAGGTGGCTAGGATGAGCTCTGAAGGGAAAAAAGGGGGTAAAGTTTTTAAAAAAAGATTGCACAGGAATGCTCACTTTATGACTGTGTGGTGTAAAAAGCTAAAAACCAGTGCACCACACACACTACGACCGCCGCCGATCACTGCACTTGAAGTGCGAGGAAATTCAACTCAAAGTTGTTTCTGACAAGGGAAAACACAAACTTTCCAAGTGAAAGGGCCGGAGGCCTTTTTGCATTTTGTGAATTATGGAATATCTCCAAAGGGATGAGGGACAGGGGAAATGGAGGAGGTAAAACCGGTGACTAAACTGATGATGATGATGATGATGATAATACTCCGTCCTCCCCTCCGTTCCTCTTCTATTTCCTCCATTTACTTTTCATGTTAAACATTCATCCTGTTTTTTTAGACCCTGGCCGCCCCATTGCTACGCTAAACTCCCTCCCCACGCATTAGTCTATTTTGGAAAATGAGAGTGAAAAAAATATTATGTAATCTCGTAACCGTAACGCTCTCACTTCGAAATGTTTATCAACAGGAGGGGCAACTCAACTCACAATCAGCTTCCAACGTAATTCTCCGCGATTCCAGAGAGAGAGAGAGAGCACAATATATTGCCGGGCAAAAAAAAACCAGGGCTTCTCTATGTAGGTCCACCTTTTTTTCTCTTTTGTTTTCGCTAGCAGCAGTTGAATATGATGTGTGCAGAAAATAAAAAAATAAATCTCAAAAAACCGTATTAAATCATGGAACTGCGCGTAATTGAATTATTGACGCGAAAAAAAACCAACTCCGCTGCCGCGTGTAGTGAATGTAGCTAAAAAATTCTTTTTATTTTTGTTCGACAAAATAACTCAATGCATTACGTTTCCCGACTACTGTAATAATATCAAAAAAATGTGAGTAATTTGAGGAATGTTTTTTGTCGCCTTGGAACTTTTTTTTCTCTCCTTCCACGTTATAATAGGCTTTCGCTCGGGTGAAGCTCTTCTCGTGAAACAATTTTGTGGCACGAACACCCTCCTTTTGTAGTACTAACACGGTTTTACTACGCATTCTGATTGGCTTTTACAGCCAGTCGGAGAACAAGCCTGAACACCACAGTCACACCTTTTTTATGATGAAAAGTGAGACTAAAAGTGGGGGACCCAGTAGCTCCCAATAAAAAATATTATACTTGAGCTTAATTGGCTCCTCTACATCTTGCACGCATTTTTTGTTGTTGTATACGCTAACGCTACTCTGAGCTGAGCAATAGCTCAAAAATATACAATTTTTTTTCTCCACCACAGAAATATAACACACAACCGCTTTCAAACCCTGGTGATTATCGAAGCAAAACTAGTAATTACTTGGCTATACATAATCTATTATTAAATCCATAAAACGCCGAGTTACATCACACGTCTTTGTTCCGTTGGTACACTAACCTAGTCAGGAGGAGAAGAGGGAGAAAAAAAACCACAAAATCGGAGTTTAGCCTGGATTTCTCTCTTTTTTCCCTTCTTCTTCTTCTTCTTCTTCTTCCTCTTCTCCCTTTCATGCGAAAACTTAAGACAGGCAGGCACAGAACTAGAGGAGAACAAAAATAACAGTAAAGTTTTGTTTTATTAGTTTGGATTCGGAGGAATATGGAGTGGACTAGAAGAGTTGTTTGTGTGGCCAAAATACCGTACGTACTACGGTTATATACGTATATATACGGATACATCAAGCATAATTGAACACAATTTCTCGCAGAATTGAATCAGGAGGGGGAGCCAGGCCTGGCATGGTGGTGGTTTCGGTGTAATCCTAGAAAAAAGTACGTGCCATTCATGCCACTCACAAAACGAAAAGGCGATTACCGTGACCTGAAGGTGCCCATCTTCATAAAGGATCCTGTTTGGTTTTTTTTCGTCTTGTCCAAAATGATCCGCAAAAGTTGCGAAAAAAAAACTTTTATTGGATTACACAAACCAATCCTAGTTTCCCACTTGGAAACTTTTCCCCCTCCACCACAAAAAAAAATATATAAATTCCCTCATTCCTGGTGTATATATATACCACAGAGAGGGGGAAAAATTGTGCCAATCCTGGCCATCACGCTGGAAGAAGAAGAAGAAGACGGGCAGTGGAAATGGCGAGTAAAATGGTATAATGTGCAATTATGATATAATTCAAGTGGGAAATAAGTATAGGATGAATTTTTGAGACAAAGAAATGGGTTAGTGAAGAGAGAACAAGGGGGGAAAGTGTTTTTTTTGTTCCCCATGCTCCCCTCATGATACCAAATTCCCAGCAGAGAGGATCGAGCGAGCCGTATCGTTTGAGGCTTTTATTTTGCTTGAGTTGGCCCAGTCCCTCGAAAAAAACCAATGAGTTTTATTCCTCTCTCTTTCTCTCTCTCTCTCTCATGGCATGGGCTGTATATACGTATCCAGTCTTGTTGTTTGTGTTTACATGAATTTTCCATACACACCAACTCGGCCTTCATGCCCCGCTACTTTCTTTTTTTTACCTTTCGTTGGCCAAGTCAACAGAAGAAGAAGAGAAAACAACACAAGACTGACTGACTGATTTACCTTGGTTGGAATTATATATACTTACCTATTTGGAAGCCCGGTTTGCACGGGATATTACACTTGTTAGTGATTTTGTCACTTGACATTGCCTTTCCTTTTTCCCAGACGGAACTCTCTCCGCCGCATGGAAATTAGTCAAGAACGAAAGGTCGTTTTAAGTACACTACACGTTTTTCTCATTTTTTTTCCAAAGGGAAAGTACATGTTTACACGTATAAACTTGTTTTTGGCCACATGGCTTCCCTCCTGCTTGTACCTGAAAAATAATATATAAGTTGTTTTGTGTACAGGTTGGATACATGAGAATTTTTTCAGAGGCAGAGAGAGAGAGAGAGAGAGAGCACGACGACGACGACGGTGTGTACACTTTACTCATGCAATTTCGTCATTACCAGCCCCTTGGTAATGAGAAGTGGGATTATTTTTTTTCTCTTGTCTTTGTTCTCCCACATATTATATATATATATATTCCTTGCTTCTCGGAAAACCTCAGAGCTCTCAACAAAATATGGTTGGCGAGCCGGGCCTCCTCCGTCCGCTCTTCATCATCACATTCTCCCCGAAATAGGAAAAGTCGGGGAGTGAGGAGGTCTGTTGCTTCAGAGAAAGGAAAAAAAAGTTGCTGGCTGGGAAAAGGGTTTCGTTCGTCGTGGTGGTGGTGGTGGTGTGGTGGATATGGATACCTGGAAAAAAATATGTCAGTTCTCCAAGGAATATCACATCAACGTGTACTTTACTTCCATTCACTCACTCTCAGTGTTTGCGGGTTAGGCCAACAACGCAGCCTGTTTTCGCAAGCTTTTTAATACAAATTTCACTCAAATGTGGTCTGGATTATTACGCTCCCTTTTCGTTATTTTTTTGCGGGTGCAGCAGTGGTGGCAGGAGGAGAAAAACGTGAAAACTGGTGGGTAGGTATAGACTGCATATATGTGCTCTGTGTAAGAGGCATACACAGGCATAACCTCCGACAAGTTTTTCTCTTTTTTTTTCGCTAAGATTGAGAGTGTGAGATATTATGTTGGGAGCATGAAACAGGAGAAGGGCTTGGTTCAGGCATGCACTCTGGGGCGGTGGGCTTTCCCCAGCTGGAATAATAACCCGAGTGAAACTATGCATGCGAAATCCTCAACATGTTCTATTAGCAGAAAAAACAAGTTTTCTCTTCTATTTTTTTTACCAAGGTCTTGCGTATCGACTCGTACAAATGAAATGTGTGTGGGTGCAATGTTTTCTGGAGTGAAACTTTTTGTTCCGTCGTTACCCCTTTTCCACTTTTCGACGATTACTATCTGTTATGTGGTTGAGGTTTACTGATGATTATCCTAAAAATAGGTGAGTGAGGCTCTCTCATTAGAAATTTATGATATGGACAGGAGGAGGTTGTTAAAATCAGGGATGTTTTAGAGAGATCCTTGAAGAACACACATTGAAAGCTCCTCCACGGCGGCCTCGCCTCGTGAACCCCCCCCCCACCCTCACGTTTCACATACATGCAAAGTGTAATTTGAAACTGAAGTGGGCTAACGTACCGTACACGCAAAATGAGAGAGAGAGAGAGAGGAAAAAATATATGTTTCTCAAGTTAAAAATATACTACTACTTGTTCAAGGTGCGCGGTGGAATTCTTGTATTTTTCCATACAAATTTTCCTGTTTGCTTGCACACAAAACTGAAAATGTTGTTGGTCCGCTTGGAGTGATAACTGACAGTTGTTGTCCAATGAAGGCATTATTAATTTCACAGTAGCTCTCAATTTTCCAATTACGCCAAAACTCCACATTACGAGTTGTAGTAGTTGTGGCGGTGAAAGTGGATCAAAACAAAACAAAGGCGGCGCATTTATCTGCTCGTAAAACGCCAGCTCCCACGCAAAAAAGGTATATTTTTTTGAATGATTGTTTAAATGAGGCTAAAGCTTCAGCCCAACCACAAACATGCACTTTATTATACTCAAAAGAGAAAACACCCACGCAGCACGCTACAATCAACAACCCTTCATCCATCCAATCCTCCTCCACTCATTTCATTTCCCATCATCGCCCAATGTCAACCTGAAAATAACAAAGCCGCAAGGACTATTTCTGGCTGGTTGGTGGTGGGTGGGTGGTGGGGAAAGCGACTTAAAAAACCAGAGGATAGTCTAATGCGGAAACGCTGAAAAAGTAGTGGAGTTTTGGTCGACTATTTTAACTTTTTTATTTTGGTCTGCTAAATATATAAATATAATCCTTTCCAAAGCTGACTGTGTCGTCGTCCCGGTTTGATGCGTTGTTGAAAATTACAAAGTGTGGTACGGAAGAATGCGAATGCCACCGACCGACCGATGCTGACTCTGGAGAATAGCTTTCCCCTCCACATTATTATTATTATTATTATTATTATTATTACATGTCTAGATTTACAGATACAAGGGTCAGAACTAGGCGACACATGTAATCGGCAACATTTAATATGACTTGAGACGTTTTTTTGCCATGATTTCTTTTTCTCATAATTATCCCCTCGAAACAGAGAAGCAATAGCCAGTTTGGAAAACCCATTCAGATTTTTGTTTCTGTGGAGAAAGCTAGACCAGACGTGTAGATTAACCGTCTGGGGTAGTATGGTTGCTGGTACACCCACGCGCTCCATATTATACCAGTGCAGTGCAGTGCTCACGCTAGTCGGCTACTCCCAACTTCTTGGAAAATACTTCCTGTTTATTACCGACGAGCCACGCAGAGCGAGAACATAATATGCACAAAGCTGCCCACGTGGACGGGTGGTTGACGTACGTCCGTACGTTTCAAGAGGCTTTATAACTTTTCAATATTTATAGAGGACGGGAGTGCTAAGGGGAAGAAAATGAATGCATAATTAATGTTCATAGTTTATATGGCACACGTGGCAATTTCCCCGTTTTTTTCCTCTCTTTTTTTTGGTTTTTAGTAGATTTCCCATATTACTGCCCAAATTCCCAGCAAGACTGTTTTAACCCAGCGGTCCTGAAGCTCAGCAACAACTCTCCAGATTTTCACATTTTCCCTCCATAAATTTTTAGCTCGAGTGTGTATATATAATGAAGACGTTGCGCGGAGGAGGACACGGGGAAAAACATTAATTCACAGAGTTTGCGATGAGCCACCTCTCTCTCTCTCTCTCTCTCTCCTGATCATATCCCAGATAAATAGTGCACGACGACGACGACGGTTGACGGCAACTGTAACACACACCGCCTCATAAGCAGAGCCAAAGGAAGATAATATCATCATGAAGATATGAAGATAACTAGCAGAAGCAGGTCCAACCACCATCAAAACATTTTCTTCATCAAAATGTACAGCGCCCAATTTGTTTCATTTATGGGCGTCCAGAGAGACATCCCGGCTGCTGGCTCTCAGCAACAGTATTAGGTATATAATAAAATGGTAAGCCGGTACTTTTCCACTCACTCACTCAGCGTATAAGTCGGTCGGTGGCGGATCGGAATGTGGATTGGTGAGCTGGGCAGAAAAAATGTCACTACATATATATGCCTGACATCGGGCCAAAATGTTGATGAAGAGTGCAGTGGCGGTGGAGAGAGAGAGAGAGAGCAGCGTCAACTTTACTAATGAGTTCGCAAGTGTGTGGACAAAGAAGTTCAAAGCACTTTACGAGGGAAATGATATGAGACTCGTCGTATTCCTCTAATTCAATATGCATGCGTGTTCGTTCCTGTGTCCCTCCAAGGATTTAGGCTTTTGTGGTTTTTTTTATATTCCGTACCATTCTGCACGGTTTTTTTTGGATGGCGGTGATGTCCACTGCAGCAGAACCGCACCGCACTGAAACAACGAATCCGTATCCTTTTCAGTTTTTGTCGACGACCAAGAGATGAGCGCCGTGTGGTGGAGTGGTCACAGGAGAGAGCATGGTGGAATGAGGGCAGGAGGACCTTTTCCCCGAGGACTGCTAAACCCTTGGAATTTAAAAGTCTTTATTGTGCTGCTTCTGCTGTATTATGCAATAAAATAATAATAAAATGGTTATATCCGTAAGAAGGAAAGCAAGTTGGTGGATGACTATCCCACTGACACAAAACCACCGCTCCCTCCCACTTCCCCCATTTTTTTCTTTCTTCTTTTATTATTAGCGACAAAATAACATACATCCATTTTGAGAATTAAATGAAATGTAGGACATAGTCCATAGTCCAAGATAGTGCGTAACATGGATCCCGTTATTCCGTGTCTGTACAACCTGCGCGAGTAATCCGGGGCTGAACTAATTACAGCTGAAATGTAGTAGACTCTCTTTCTCTCTCTCTTTCTCTGACTGACTGAATATATGCCCAAAATGTAAAACATTTCCACTGATTTTCTCCGATTGAAATGAATTCCGTTGTAGTTTGCGTTGTTGGTCATGAATAAAACACGGGATTTTACCAAGTTTCATTATTCATTGTGTTTTTACCTTGGTTGAAGTGGTGGTGTGGTGCTGCTGGGCTGGGCTGGGCTATATGGGGCCTGGGGTTGGAAATAATTAAACCTTATTCCCATGTCAAACTAATCTGATTAAGCTTATGAGAAAATAATCCTTTACTTAATTCACCCGGCCAAAAGCATCCTACTTTTCTTTTGTATTATTTAAAGGATTTAATGAATTTGTCATTGTAAAGTAAGCCATATCGGGCGGGGGAGCAGCGGCTGCGTTCCGCTCCGAGGATAATGGACTACCTATATATTATCTCGGCCAAGCAAGCAAACAATAATATGAATGCACTCCTATCCAGCTCTCCAGCCACAGCTACACTACATCAGCGTGTGATGAAGATACGTAAAACTTGGAAGGATTGGTTTTTCCTTCATCTGCTTCTTCTCCTTTTCTGGCTTGATTCCTTTGCATTGGTATTCTCTAAAATATATTATGATATTCCAAACGGGGTGGTGGTCGGGTTGGGTTGGTTCTCCTCACATCAGTTCCATCCAAGCCCAGCCAGCGTCCCACGGTCGCGTCCGAGGAAAACGTCATTGAAATGAAATATTGTTCGAATTACATATTAGCCCAAACAGTGACACATAGGGACTCCCTCCCACCACCCCCAGCGCTTGAGTAAACACGAGTTGACATGATTCAGGGAAGAAGATGTGAAGGCCCTCGTTACAACGCTGCTACCACTGCTGCTGCGGCTGTAGAGTCCAATCACTACCTCCCCCCACCACGTTCGTGTGATGACGTGACAAAGCCCATGAAATTATGTGTTGTCCCCTCAACATTCAACATCATGATGATTGAGTGAGCATTATTACACACACACGCAGGCAGACACGCCACAAAATATATGTGTTTACTAGTCTAGACTGACACAAAAGTCCAACTCTCCTCCAAAAACTGATAATGAGAGACAATTACCATGCTACCGCATAGAACCTGCTCTGTCTGGTTTCCAGCGGGAGTAAGCAAGCCATGACGAATACTTTTTTGGGTAGACATCACACAACCACTCACTCACTCATGTTATGTATGTACTTGTTTCTTTGAACCAAAGGGTTCGGTCTAGTTGAGTTTAAACACATTCTTCGCTGCTCCATATTTGTAGCTAATAATTAAGAACATATTGGTGGATTAATAATGCTTGTGGCATGTAGCAATTATTGGGACATTTTGCTTTTATAGTTATTATTGACGTAGAATAAATAACACGGGAGCGACGGTTTGGGGAGAACCATCAGTTTTTCTCCCCGGTTGACAACCAGTTGTTGAGGCTTGTCATTACGGGAAATTGTTGAAGATATACCTAATATATATTATATGACACACAACTTGTTGTCTTTCGTCATCTCCCATTTTGCCATTTTTACCTGCCAATAATAAATGTATACTAAATCTCGTTGCAGCCGGTTTTTTCCAGTTCCTATCTAGTTCCAAACTCTCCCTTCTTCTCGTCCCTCGTTTTTATACGCTGAATGAGTTTGTTGAGAATTCGAAATAAAAGTATTTATCAAATCAAATGCGTATTTCGCGAGATATAAAAAAAAGCTAGGTTTTTGTTCAAATTGCTCAGCAATTCTACCTTATTGTCATCTAGAGAAATTCCAAACCTGGATTTCCATTCCAAGCTAGCTTGTCCGCATTTGTAAATGTAACCGTTGCGTTAGCGTTGTTGTGTACATTTTTTTGTCACCTTGACAAAGCATATCATATATGTATAAAGTTTTAGGCTCAATTTGACAACTTTGTTTTCCACCTCAAGAGAAAAAGTGAAAGCGGGGCTGGGTTGTTGGGTGGAAAAAGGTGTTATGCTAAGTATATATATGTAAATATATATATGGGGAGTTTGTTACAGCGGGAAAAAAGTATTGGATACATTGCATATATTATATTATAGGTATTATCCTTGTTTTATTTCTGGCTCACACAAAAGGGCCATGTTAAACTGGGCTGGAAATGAGAGACTCTGTCTGAAATGAAAAAGAAGAGAAAAAAAATTTGCTGGCATCCACTCAATCAATAATGTACCAGCGAACCAGGAAAAAAAGTATATAACGTATAGATAGTTAGGTGGAGAGGCTGGTGAATAACCAGGATCCCATGTTTTCCTCTCATTGAATGATATCGTTGAAGCAAACAAACTCACTTCTCTTCTCTCTCTCTCTCTCTCTCTCTCTCTCTCTCTTTCCCTTTCCATCGGATTTCCCTACACCCAAAATGTATCGAGTTGTATAGGAAATGATGAGAGCCACACGAGGAAATAATGAAAAGAGTGAGTACCTCAAAATGAACAGTAAATTTAATGCTTTTTCGGATACCTCGAAGCGAAATACATTTTCCAGAGATTCCTCTCTCCCTTCTCCTCCTCCTCCTCCTCCGCCATTATATATTGGATGTGAGTGTATGCATGAAATCATTCAATTACACGATTACACCTTAAACTATTTTCCTCTCTGGCTGAGAGCCGGTTACACAGTGGAGTACAATGGAGGGGAATGCTGTATTATCATTGTGCACATGTAGAGAGGAGGCTCTCTCTTTCACTACTCGTCTCGTTGCTAATACGAGGCTCATTGGGCTCCTCTCTCTCTCTCTCTCCTTCTCTCTTTGTTAGGGCGTCTTTAAATCATTCATGTGTGATGGGCCGTGAGTAAATAATCCTTATTCCCTTTTGCACAAATGAGCATTCACAAGGATTCGCGAAAATTTTCTCTGTCTCGCTCCCTCCGCCCGCCGCCTAACAGAGGACCGATTGAAAAGGGGGACAACAGAGGAACAGTGACTGACAAGACTGATACGAGCGAGCAGGAGAATGATGGGGAAACACAAAGATTGACAATTTAAGTTTGCTATATATACTGTGAATGCTTCTGGAGTTGAGGCTGAGCTCCCTATTTCCAGCCTCACACTGGGGAAAATTGGGCTAACGGAGTGAAAATTGAGGAGAAGGATCTCTCAAACTCCAGTGCAGGAGGAGGAGGAGGAGGATACGGGAGCCAAAGTGGAAATGATCTGTGGACGTAATAATGTGTAGTTTCTAATGACACCTTCAATTCCAACCAAAATACCTTTCCATCATGTTCCCCCTCTTTTTGCAGAGTTTCGGGGGAGACGGGGGGAGGAGGGGCTCTCGTCGAGGACGAAAGTGCGTAATGGGATATGGTTGAGTAACTCCTTTGCAGTGTAACTAATATTGACAGGGTGTGTTGTACACGCTAGTTTTGTGCACGCTAAGTGCCTACTTTACATCTCATTTTGGAGTAGTGTGAGATTTTGAGTTGGATATTGTCATACCGACCAACGGGAAATCTATCTATACCCTAATACTCCATTATTCTCGCTCAGCCCGCACTTCCAACTACCAACTCTACTCTACTCTACTCCCCGCTTATATAGCTTCAACGCGACAACGCAACGCAACGTGGTCAGGTGTGGGGAGCTGAACGAGCCCTGATTTTTTGGAGGCATTGTAGGGTAAGTGGAACGCGTCAGAGGAGTATCAATCATTTCCTGCATTATTATCCAAAATGACGAGGACAGATTTGACACAAACAACTATAGATTTTCCAGTTTCCCGCATGACTACCTACCCTTTCATATAATACTTTCCTTTCAGCTCCACACTCCCGAGTTTTGGGGCTGCTGCGCTCTACAAAATATGGATGATGATTCAAAGGGTGCTGGCTCGTCGGTGCTCCAAATTTTTTTATATTTTAAATGTGATTTGCTCCTGTTTTTAATACACCATGCAGCAATATAAAATGGATCACTTCCATTTCTTTTTCGAGCCTACCTGGGTACTACCACCACTATCACCACCACCTCGTCACTTCGTCACCACTTGTATTTTAATAATGGGAAGCAGTTCCCATCTCCACTTTTATCAGCTTGTAGAATACATTTTTTTTACAGAATTGGAACGTAAATTTCACACTCATAACCACCACCACCAGCAGCAGCCACCACCATCAACCACCCATTCATCCCATCTTCCATTTAGGCAAGTATATGGATGGAGTCAGGAAGGCGCCTCCGAGTATTTTCTCCCTACGCCGCGGTGACTGGTGACTGAGGACGTCTGTCATCCATTGATTTATAGCACTTAAGGCAGTGTGTTCTTTAGCAGCCTGGGAGACACTAAGTTGACAGCGTTGAGTTACCTTGACGAAAAAAAGTAACTGGGTTGAGAGTAGTGGTAGTAGTAGTAACGTCGCTAATCAAAAGTGGCAAATGCTGTACCTTCTTCTTCCTCCCTCTCTTCCCCCTTCCCCCTCGAAAAACGGAAAGGAAAGCAGATTTGATATCAAAATAAAAAGGATTTTCCCATCAATAGACTAACGCGACGGGGACATTTATTCGTGAAAATGTGAAACTTGATTGACGTTGATATCTCTTTTAAAAACTGTTCCTCCTTTGTCCCACGGTGGAACGAACGAACGAACGAACGATCGACGAAGGGTATTTTATGTAAGAAAGACTAGCATTATGGGATTTTCATTTTGTGCAATTTTCTCATGTGAAGATATTCCAGTCCGATTACATTGTGTATGAGAGAGACTCGCCCGCCTATATGCTACACTTCAAGTGAATGAAATCTGAATGACATTCCAAAACCGGGTTTACATATGCAATGCAATTACCCCGGATACACGTGCCCATCAGCAGGTATAGCCCATTTCCAATTTTATGGAGCCCTAAAATAAATTTTAGATTGGAGTAAATAGATTTGCGTTGGGAAAAAAGAAGAATGTCGCTCATTCATGGACACCCAAAAGCACTAAAAAAGAAAGTTTTTCATACTGTGTAATTTTGATGATGGCCTTGAGAAACTATATAGTCTTGTTCGTGTTTGGTGATATGGAACAACACTCGATCGAACCAAAAACATGATATGATATATATGAAGTTATTTTGTTTTTAAGCCGGCAAACCCAACTTTTTTCTATCAAGGTTAAAACTCTTCTATTGTTACATGAATTTTGCCACGTGTTTCCCATGATCTCGTTTTGTTTTTCGTGTGTTTCGTGTGCCATCTCATCACAGTTATTTCCGTCACACGATCATCCATATCCATCCATCGTATATATGATATAATTCCAGCTGAAAGAGAGCCCCAAAATGGTAAAGTCTTCATTAGTCCACAGTCCACACACACGACAAGCTGCTATCTCTGCTCCTATCCAACCTGAAAGGGAATTTGGGGGAAAGTGGTGGACGACGGGAAATGACAATGGTACAGTGTTGCTTGCTGCCAAGCAATCCAGCAGCAACCAACCACTTTCCAAAAACGGTTGACATTTTTCACTCTCTCCAAAAAAGGAAAGTAATAGTAATGCTGGTGGCATGGCGTGCACCCAAAACTCGGCTGATGTGACACCATTTCCCCGTGAAATGGCATTTGTTTTCAATGAAAATATTAAAATAAACAGAGCCAACTGGGTTAGAATACTAGTGGGTAATCCGTTCGATCAATATTGTGCTCAAATATAATTTTCACATTCCATTCAGACTTGTCACTAATCCACCTACCTCCATCGTCCTCCTTCTCCACCAAAGTAACGACAAGCGTATACATGATGAGCTATATACGAGTAATGTTATAAAATAATATACGGATTTTACTACTTTACTCTCCAGATTGTTTTGCAGTTCGTGTACCTCGTGATGGATTCCCATGTTTCAGAGGATTAGCAGTTAGCACCAACCATATACCGCTTTGTTCCAGCTCTCGCTGGCCGGAACTTAAACGTAGCACGCAGTTGATATATAAAATAATGATTTTCCTCGCACTTCACTTTTTTACGCATTCATACGTCATCATTTGATGTGACTGTGACCACTGGAAAGGTTCTGGATCCTCGGGTTTATCCTCCTCCTCCACCTCCTCCTCGCCTCCGACGGAGCAATCTAGTAATAATTTCTGTGGCTACGAAACGGTGATTATTATTATCATTATTGCTATAACCATCAGGCCTATATATGCACACATCCCCGCAAAGTGGGAGTGTATTGCAGGGGATTCATCATCACGGAAGTGGAGTCCAATGAGCCGTTCTATATTGCGTTGAAGGGAGGAAGCCTGAATGAATAAAGCCAAAAACCTTCTATCCAAACAAGAGCCCATTTTCCATTGCTAATCATCATCATCACCAACATCATCATCACACTGCATCTCTATTTTTCCCCGAGAAAATCGATAATTCCAACTTGTCAGATGCAGTGGGATACAGAGCAAAAAACCTAATGCTGTGAGTCTTGGCTCAGGATGAGAAAAAATGTAAATAGTTCAATAATAATAGGTTTTGATGAAATTGATATTACATTTTTGAGCAAGCTTCCTTCCTCCTTTAAAAAAAACCTACTAGATGCACAGGCCAATGAAAGGCGCAATTCGGATTTTCGGATGCTACACTTTTCAGAAGAGGAGAAAGCGCAAAATGTATTGATTACGCTGAAAAAACTTTTGTTGTGAGTTGTTTTGGGCAAAAGCGGCGGCTTATCTTCTGGTCCGCACTCAACTTCAATTTCTATCAAGCTTGATATTGAACTTGAGGTTCATGCATAACGACCATGTTTGTCGGACTAAAATGCAAGGATATAAAAAAACGACTAGTGGAACTACTTAGTTGTGCTCGGGAAGGAGGAAAAAGGAAGCAAAAGGATTGTTACGAGTGCAAGTTTGGATTGAGTGAGTATATAAGCTCTCTGGAAATCTGTAATAGTGGCTATCTCAGGGTAATCACGCATGAAGATGAAGGGCGACCCACCAATCTTTTTTTCTTGGCAGAGAGGAGAGGCCCGAACAAGCAGGGATTTCAAGGGAAAAGGAAAACGTAATAAAGCGCTGTTGTTGTTGTTGGGAGACAAGTTTTGAGAGAGAGAAAGAAAAATGAAAATGCTGACTGGCTTCATTTTTTTATTTTTTCAAACTGACTAGCTCCTGTTGTGACAAAGATAATTTGATTATGAAAGAAAAAATTGAAAAGGAACAAAAAATTCAAACCTTTTTGAGGAGATCAATAATTTGATTTCCCTCCTGAAATCAAGTTACTCATCGGCACTATCCGTCATTTATCCAACAAATTGACATGACACAGAGAGAGATAGAGAGAAAGAGAGTGAAAGGCCGGAGCTTTACTTTTTTGTTTCCATTTTTATTATCATCTTCAATTGACTGTTGGAATCTCGCCCACCACCTCACCAACCATGAAATATAAAAAATGTCGTTGGATATATAACATGCATTTTTGGAGGAGGAGTGGAATGGAATGGATGAGAAAACCCCGTTTGAACTTTAGAGCTTCTCAATTGAATTCACAAAGTTGGAAATGGAATTCCCAACGGAGGTGAAAAGTTGCTGGTATATTATATATTTTTTCACAGCAAATCCTGTGATTGGATACGTCGTGCACCCTTCAGAAATATACAAAAAGAAAAAGAAGAAAAATTGGTGAAAGTGCGGTTTGAAAAGGAAAAAAAGTCAATCAAAATCAAACTTTTTTTTCTCTGCATAATTCTTTTGCCTAATTCAAATGAAAGGTGAACGGATCAAAAAGGATTTTTCATTTTTTAGTTTCCTATATTCAATAGACCCAGGAAATGCCTTTTTGGGGGAGGAATGCAAGCTCCAAAAAAAAGTTGGAACTGGGTAAAGTTGCATATTATGTAACCCGATATAATGTGTAGGGACAGAGAATGGGTGAAAGGTTGACACTGTAAGTTATAGAGTTTTCCATTCAAAATGAGCGTGAGTCATCACCATCATCATCATCAGCATCACCCCTGAAAAGGGCTCCAAGTTGGAGCCCATTCCCTGAATTGATTAATAAATTGCGCACATTGAAAATGTTGACATGGAACCGCAGCAGTAGCAGGAGCAGACACTTTCCATATCAAACGTTGAAAATCATATAGTCAGATTTACGCAGAGTTTAAATGCGATGTTTTTCATGGGCGACAAGGCCAAAAGCAGGTTTTGGTTGTGAAGAATTTGACTTATTCATTCGTTTTCCCTGGACTTTATGTAGCTCTGCAAATTGCAAATGTAGTAGTGAAGTAAGTATTAGGAAGCAAGAAGGAGCTCTTACTCTGAATGTTTTATGCTTGCTAGGCTCGCCGGGGCATGTTGCAAGTCGTGTCCAAAACCTGAATAAAATGCCTGTTGTACTCGGGAATTACGGATGGGAGCTGGGTAAAGAGGTGCAAATCTCAAAGATTTTATTCTCCATTCGACTCCACCAACCTCCCTCAACTATTTATTGTTTTTATTTATTGTATTAAGATTCAGCTTGCTGGACTAAAATAACAATTGTAACCCCTTCTTATTTGATTTTGGTGGCTATTCCCTTTACAGGTTTGCATCATCCGTCCACCGGGAAACTTTCCTCACACCACCCGAGCCCAATTAAACCAATCTCTGTTTACTGAGCTGGAGCAATGACGATTTTAACATGGTTAAATAGGCACAATTCACTAATTCTCCGAGTGACAGTGCTGTTGCTGCTGCTGCTACTGCAGAGGGACTTAAAATGGGACAATTTATTAAGCCCCGTTCTCTCCTTGCATAAAAACAACATTAAAATGGGGAACTCAAAAAGTGTGCTCTTCTCATTGCCAGTATTAATTCTATTGAACCAACTTGGTTAATGCCATTAAAGCTTGGAACCATTCTCCATTCTTCTTGTGCTTGTTCCACCATCATCATCACCATCATCAACTATCATCACTCCCATTACACTTTCCGCATGCTCCACTCCTCCGCTCAGCCGATTTCCTCGTTCTATGAAATCATCGCCATCATCATCATCATGTAAAGGTGGCATTATATCAATCGGGCGGGCGTCCTCCTCCTCCTCCTCCTCTGATGAGGGTTGTTTGGACGCAGTGTGTGTCATCGCAAAGGACATGCCATAATTCCCTGGAACACAGCTGGCTCTTCCAGTAAACTGGTCAGTAAATACCAAGAATGTATACTGATTTTGTTCCAAAATAATATCCAACCAAACTGCCAAACGCTCTATACTTGACATTTACCACTCTCTGGGCTCCTGCTATATGCCACGGCGTGAACTTTGTCTCGGGAAGGAGTCCGAGTCGGGATGGATGATGAGCGTGTGGCGAACAGGCTCCTACGGCAAACTTGATGATACCGCAAGCCAGCTGCTAAAACGCTGAAAAGAGGACCAACTTAAGTAACTTATAGCGGGGCCCGTGTATTATTATAATATATATACCACACATTCAAAAACCATTCACCTTATTTCACCTCAGTGAGTCTGCCGGCAAAAAGTGAAGACTAATTCACTTGTTATACATTACACACAGTGCACAGTACAGCAAGCAAGCAACCAATACAAAATACAATGTATAATAATACACACTGTTCTAACTGCGAGCGTACCCAAAGTTCGGTTTTTGGTTTTGGGAAATCAACCTGGGAAGCTTGCCCGAGGAGAGTGCTTATGAGTGAGCGGCTTTGGGGGAATACGCGTAGACGACGGACGAACGGGAAGGCATATTTGTCAAAGAAAAGCTCCGAAGCGGATCAATACACAACGTGAATCCAAAACCGAAGAAATTAGTGGAAGGAAGTAGTAGTAGTATGTAGTAGTAGTAGTCGACGACGAGGAGGAGGAGGAGAAGGATTTTGGTATGGCTTCTTGATTTGATACTATACACCTTGGTCACTGGCAACCAACCTAGACGTTTCTCCTTTGTCGACAGACGCAAATTATTATACTTTAGTCCCAACTTGGATTTGTCCCTCTTTGAAACAAAATCATATAATGCAGCAGCAGCAGCCTGCCCTTGAATCCAGCGAAAGAAAGTTTAAGATCAAGAGCGTGAGCTGATTGAACAGGTATAGAGAGGGTCTAGTGTCCTTTTGAAGTCTCCCAAGCTTTTTCTCTCCCACTTTTTCAATATTCTCGGAATGAATTGGCTCAGTGCTGGTCTCAGCAGCCCTACCCTGCTTTTGAGTAAAATCCTCGTCCAAAAGTCGTCTAGAGGCTAAAATGTTTGAGAGGGGAAGGGAAAATCTAATGAACAAAATTTTTGTGTTGGGCTCTTGAAGAAAGGGAAAAAAACTCTTGAAAGCTCTCCCCTACTGTCCTTCTCCGCCTCCTCCACACTTCACCCACAGACCCAGGTTTCTTTCCTTTCTTATTCCCAGCTCCAAAATGTCACAATAAAGCAAACAGGGTCGTCTGGTGGTGGAGTGGGAACAGGTGAAATCTTGGAATGAATGAATGAGTGTAAACAGAGAGCGAGGGAGAGAGAGAGGAGGGAGTACACAAGCGGGTCTGTTTGTCTCTCGGACGAGGACAACTCTAATGGATGGTTTAGGGGAGGAAAGTCGGTGGTCGCGAAGGGGACAGAGACACAACCTTCTCAATGGTACAGTGAGGAGGGTTTTTACCTATGACAACATTAGGAACGCATCAACATTACCGTGGAATGAAATTGCAAAATTTATTTGTTTATTATGTCTTTCGCCGAGGATATGGTTGGCAAAAGGGAGAGAGCGTAAAATTGGACATTTTTCGTCCTCCGTTTCCTTCCACACACACACACACACAGACTGACTGAGCTCGAAAGAAAGAAAGAAGGGAAAAAGGCAGAGAGCGAAACGGAGGGCCAGGGCCACCACCACCACCTATCCAACAACAACTCTCTTGTTATGGCTGTTGTGTGTAATACTCTATAATTGTAGTGCCATCATTACTCAGGACATCAGTTGTAATGATCTTTTTACGTTGCTCAATCTTGTTCCATGTTATGACCCATTTTGGACCAACCAACCACCACCACACCACCCCGTTATCATTCATGTCCCCTTTTTTCCACCCGAAAAAGCTGAGCAATTTCATTGGATCTTTTTATCCCATTTTCACAGCCCCCCTCACTGTTCTTCCCCCCCCCCTCTCCCTCCGTTTTTTTACTGTAATTTCAAATGGCAATAATCAAACTGGCTGGAGGAAAAGGTATGTACGTACTTATTCCACTTTTTTTTTCCTCGTCGTCATTTCTCTACAAACTGGGCTTGAAGACAAGTAATAATAATGTGCTTGTTTAACATGGTATTTATGTATTAAAGCTACAGGAATATACATTTTTTTCTCCTCTGGATCAAATTGAAACTGGGCAGAGCCCTGTCACCAATTCATATATTACGTGCGGCATGAATGGAAGGGAAACATATTTTCGACACGAAATCCCTCGAAAAACAGTCGCTCTGGTCAAGAAGAAAAAAAAGCAGGCCATGATGGATACTAAGCACTGCTGGAGAGAGAGAGAGAGAGAGGATATTATGACGAATATATGAGAGTAGGATATTGAAAAGGAGTGTGTTGGTTTTGGTGTTGGTGGTGTGGTGGGGTGTAGGCAAGAAAAAAAGTTGTTCTTGGAAATGACAGTAGGTATGTATGCATATTAGCATTAGCCTTGCTTTTAGTTCCACTTTGTTGGTTGCTTTTTGGTGTGATTGACGTGATTGAAGATTAATATGCATGATGCACTCAAGGTGTTATAATATTTATCCCTACAAATACTAATAATTTTTTTTCTTGCCAACTTGTCGAATTACATTGGTGGTGAGTGAATGAGCGTGAGTATATAGTGTAGTCGTCGTCGTCGTCGTCCAATGGCCCATATTTGTTTCAGCTTTGTTCCCATTCCACCTATTCCACCTCCGTCCAAGGCAAGGACACGATACATCAAGGGAAAAAAATAATTGATGGCTATTAATTATGCGTCATGATACAACCCGAATTGAGTGCTAGCTGGTGATTAAATCCACAACTGTAATTTCCTCTCTGTTCTCCTAACACTCTTTTTTTATCCTGGACAAAAAACATTGATTTTCTGCGGGGAACCAACTCCACCCTACTCCATACCTACATCAAGTTCAAACCCATATAAGAGAAAAATACAAAAACTATTCTCTGATGAGCTAATAACATGCATGAAAAGGTTGGTGAAGGACGTCATCAGCGGCGGACATTCCCAAACCTGGATTCCCATTTCAAAAAGTGCATATGACCAGCAGTAGTGTTTCTTTGTTGAATAGAAGAGAGAGAGAGAGAGAAAAAAAAACTTGCCCTTGTTTTTACCATTTTTTTTTCGTATGTATACATCTATTAACTTCAAAGATTTTTGGTTTACTTCTATCCCGCGGTCATTCCACTTTTTATTATTGTATTTATTTATAGGATGTTCTTCCTATCAGCCTATCCTCCGCGGAACCAACTGGGCCTCCAATCGAACCCTCTCTCTATCCTCTTCTGCAGATCCGCCATTAGCAATTTCAGTGAATGGCTATGCTAGAATGAGTAACCACTATGTAAAAAGTAGAAGAAGAAGAAAGAAATTCGAACCAAAAATATTTCAGGAAGGGTAACTCACCTCACCTTCCTTATGCTTTCCTTGATTTTTTTATTTAGTTTTTGTATACCTGGAAGAAAAAGATGCGTTGCCTGGCAGTGTAGTGAGTGAGTGAGTGTTGTTGTCAGCCAAAGCAAAACCTTGAGCTTCTTGAAGATTTCCTCCTCCTCATGCATGAATTCATGACTGCTCCAGTCACATCTTGAAAAAAGTCTAATACTACTTCCTCCACTCCCTTCATGCCTCATTCCATAACCTTATTTATATTCACATATTTTTATGTAATACCCCCGGAAAAAAACCCGAATCAAACATACCGATATTTATGAGGAGTAGTAGTATGTGGGCCGATAAATATATATCCGCTCGGAGTAATCTAAGATCTCTCTCTCGATTTTGTGCTGTTCTGTTATGTGGCCCTCAACTTGGACATAAATTCCTGGGTTGGATACCTCCTGGAGTGGAGCCGGCAATATAGCAGGCTCTCCTCTCTCCCTTTGTTTTCCAGTCGCACAAGAATTTTTTTTCGGGTCGACACGAGTCGTCGTTGTCGTCGTCGTTTACCTACTCCTTCCGTGTTGATTGATACATGTTCAACTGCATGCATTGTGAATGGACATGTTGCATAAGAGGAAGAAGAAGAAACCCTAAACCTAAGTATATACCACTTTCTCTCTGTGTGTATGGACACAAAAAACACGTTCACGAAACATGAGCCATGACATGGCCCAAGAATGTAAAGTGTGTACAGCGCTCTAGCCATCACCACCACCACGCCACTTGCACCCGAGCCCCTACACTTTTTCCTTCTCCACCTCACATTTTTTTTCACAATGGAAGAAGAAGAAGAAGAAGAGGAAAAAGAAATACCACAGGAAAGAAAGCTCTGGTTTTTTTTTTGTCGTTAACCCACCATGTTATTGAATATTTTCACAAGGAAAGCAAAAAAAATAAAATTGGGACTAGGTAACACTTTTATTTTTTCGCAAAATGGAGCTATCCCATCATCTTTCCTTTTTTTGACTTACTTATTTGATTTGATTTTTTACTCACTCAAAGCCAAAAAGTAGTGAATGAATGTAAAAGTCAATTTGTGAAAAAAAGAAAAAGGAATCCGTATCCATAGCTCCAAATAACTAGGCGCTTTTTTTCCAAGGAACACTACGACGACGACTATTTATTTAGAGATAAATGTCCCAACCCCGCCGTGACTTACGTGGTGTATACCTCTTTTTAAGTCTCGCGAAAGTGGAAAAGAAAAAAAAGAGAAGCAGAAGCAGGTATAGGTAGCCGGTCGGTCGGTCCAAACTGCATTTCTTGAACCAACTCCTCCTGGCACTCTAATAATAATATCGGGCGGCGAACCGAGCTCCCTGGCTGGCTCCCGCTGCAGCAGTAGCAGCAGCACTCCAAGAAAATAAAGTGGCGTGACAAGTGAAAGTAAAGAGGAAAAGGTTAAAATGTTAAAATGTGAAAAGGTCATCATTGACCTGAGCTCAGCTCACAGCAGCAGCACTCTGCATACATAGGTAGTTTTTTTTCCAGCTCACAGAGTATTCTAATCGGAGGAGGAAGAAGGTTGAAATGGGTCTGCTCGCAAAGTTTAAGCAAGTAGTATATTATGTATATGAAAAAAAAAAATCTCGGCAAAAGTTTCGTGCAATATGGGGATATTCACACATACGCATTCTTTTTTTCTTTTCTTTTTTTCTTCCTGCTTAGGTATATAAGTACGTATCACCATCCCAGAGCATTTCCGCCTTCAGTCTTCATTTACCCAAGAGGTATAGAGTTTCGATAGGAGACTGCTTTACTTTTCGTGTAATTTGCAACAAAAATGAAATGTTATAGGATATTTATACCAAAAAGAATAAACTTTTGTTGCTTTATTTTTTTTTCTTTTGCCGACGAGGTAGTAAGAAGAAGAAGAGTGGGCCACTTTTTTTTCTTCACTTATTTTTCCTCTTCCCTTTTCTCTCTCTCTCGTATATTACATCATCGTTCCAAGTTATGACATAAAAGTTATTTTCGTGTAATTTGCAACTGACAGTGTTATTTAGCGAAAGGGAATGTGTTTTGGGGCTAGAGCCTGTTCTCTCCCTTCTTACTCCTGCAGCCCGAATTGAAAAAAATGGAGGAAGGAAATACTCTGGAAGGCTATTGTGTTGTGTCCGGCTGCTCTCTTATTCAAATGCATTACAGCTATTTTTTTTCTTCAAAAAAGAAAGTCTATTTTTACTATGGCAAAAACTTTTTCCGTCCGACTCATAATGTAACTCACAACGACGACGACGACGACGACGACAACGGTGGAGTGCATATTATGGAACCTAAAATACACAGAGCATTTCTCGGAGATATTACCGTCTATACAGGAAAAAAACTTGTTTGTATTAATCCAACGTGGAATTGCAAGTTGGGCTGTGTGGGTTGTAATGGGATCGAGTGTGCATTGTGCAAAAAAGGAAAACAAAAAAGGGGAAAAAAATCAACAACAACGAACGTTGCAGTTGTGCACCATAGTCGAGTCCTGTTTTCAAAATGGGGTTTGAGCACACTACTGCTGCCGCTCCTGCTGATGCTTGTATCAGATTAATCAGCCTTTCCTCCAGAAAGAAAGGATAAAAAACAAAGGAAACAAATTCTTTTTAGTCATTTTCCATAATGTATTTTCTTTTAGGCTGGAGAGAAACACGACGAAAAAAAAATCTGGGCTGGAACTGGAACTGGAAAAAAGGAGAGGAGGAGAAGAAGAAGACCCAAGACCCACTTTTTCCTATTTTCTTTCCAAACCTCCAGCTTGAGAGAGCATTCAGCTAGGGAGCCCGCTACGAAAAGGAACTGCGGTTAGATTCCTGTGGCAACTGCTTATTTACAGTCGGAATCCTGCACACTCGAAATGGATAGCATCATCATGTGTGTGGAAGCAGGGGAAATGTGCTGCTCGTGAAACGAAGCTTCATCTGGTTTCAACTTGTAGTTTTTTTTGCAAACCCTAGTCGTCACAACCAATACGACCCACTTTAAAGTCTCAAGTATTTTCCCTATATTTCTCCCTTTTTTTAGTATGACTGGATATGCGCAAATTTAAACTATCACAAGCAGCTTTTTTTAAACTAGGAAAATTGATACATATTTATCACCTACTACTACGTGTATAGTTGAGCTTGTTTCCAGAACGTTCACCTTTTTCCCATTCCCGACGTTTTTGGAACATTTTACCAGGTTAGTAGGTTCGTGTTTTCAAGGATGGGTTTACACAAGAAGAATAAGAAGAAGAAGAAAAAAATGCGAAACTAAAATTACACTCGCTTTCTCCACTTTTTTTGTATATTTTTCCCCAGACAGTCCCACAGCGGAGTGAAGAGCCCTTTAGAGAAAAAGTCATCGCTGGGAACCCAGAAAAGTGGAGAACAAAATAGAAATCCCAAATGGAAAGTTTTTTTTCCCGACGAATCAATTTTGATCGTAAAAAATAGAAACCGACGAAGCCATTTTCCAAGTGGTCATACCACTTCAAATACGAGAGAATGGCAACTCTTGGAATTTTTTTATAGAATGCCAAAACTTGCTCTCTCTCTTTTTTTGTAGCATCACAATCCTCGGTTTTTCCTCGCTCTCTTCACTCTCTCTCTCTCTCACTCTCTCTCAGCCTTTTGTGAACCAGCCAGCTTTCTCGTTTACATTCCCTGGGAAAACGAGATGAATATGTAAAAGACCAAGGAGGATCTTGTAAGAACTGTGTGATGATGATACCAATGCACCACCAATTTCACCAGCAATGCAGTCTTTCATTCCGATACAGGGAGAAAACTATTACAAATATAATATGGTCTATATGAATGAATTCGGGGATTGGGGTGACCTAGTCGATTTTGAACAACATGGAAGTCTCAACCGCCGCTGCTCCGCTGACTTTCCTACCTCATCCTCTGTTAAATACACTTTGCAAAAAAATAAAGCAAAAAAATCGTTCACCTCCAGAAGAGCTGAGCTCTCCCTTGTTCCTTTCCATACCACCAGCCCAGTATACATTATACATTGGGAATTTATGCAGAGAGAGAGAGAGAGAGAGAGGAAAAAGGAAAGGATGAAGCGTGCTGCGTACAAGGAACAATGTACATTAGAAGGTCACCTCAATTCCGGAGTCAGGAAAGTAAAAGTGGATTCCTTTTGTGCAGAAAAAAACTTATTCGCGGATTTTTTTTGCAAGAGAGAGAGAGAGAGAGAAAGAGGGAAACACGATAAAATATTTAATTAAAGTATCTCCAATTGCGAAAAAAAAACATTTTCAGGATAAAAGGAGGAGTTTTTTCCTTCTTCTTCTTCTTAGAATCAGGATAGGAAAAACGAGTACAAATACTACATGCTCAAATTATTTCTTGTTCGAGTCTAAATGACTCTACAAAGTGCAAAATTTAAATAAAACAGGCAACCCCCAGGAACATGATCAAGGACGGAAAAAATTTTTTTTTTCTATTTTTTTTCAAACTGGGAAAGAATTTTAAAAAGATTTTTCCACTTGGATCCCATCCCGTAAATAAATTAAAACTGTGCACGTCTCACACAACTCACAATTTACGACGACGCTTCTTTCTTACTCTATCTCTCTCTCTCTCTCAAAAGGAGCGTCTCCTTTTTTGGAATATTTCATACAAAACATCTTCAGGTAACACGAGCATAATGAGCAAGCCAGAAATAATGAGGAGGACAAATAGCGCAATCCTTTGAGGACGAAAAAAATAAATCTTTGAGAAATCTAGTGAAGAAGGAAGAAAAAAAAATGTATTGGATAACGAAAAGTTTTTTTTCCCCTTTCTTCCTCCCATTTTCCCCTCGAATGAACAAAAGCAATAGAGCTCCACCGTTTTCTCCCTGCTTCCTCTAAGGAGATAAGCTAGTGAGTCTATTAAACATGAAATGTCAATACAAAAAAAGGAAAATCTTTTTTTCCCTAGTCACAAAAGACAACTCTCCGTTTTTCTTTTCTCTCTTTCTCACTTTTCAGCTATAAACTATCAAGCATTTTTTGCAAAAGGACAGCCTCTCTCTATCCTCAGCTCCCTTTTGGTCGATCAGAAAGCAGAAGAAGACGAAGAAGAAGAATAAAAAACGAAAAGAGGAAAATATACTAAAGGCGGTCTCTTCCCTTTGGTAAAATGTCGACTGGAGATATATACCATCCATCCATCCAACACTACTGCTCCACACTTGATGTCACTTTTTTTTTCTTCCCTCCGATCAACTTCCAAGCGATGCTCATCTGAGTGAAGAAGGGAAAGAAAAGGAAAACATAGTTGTTCCGAGTTTAATGCAGCTTTACAAATTCTTAAGCTGCGAATGACTCCTCACAAACTGAACACCTTCTTTATTGAACCAACCAGAGAAATTCCTATTTCTAAATAGAAACATTTTGCCATGGCTTCTTTCCCTGGCCGGAGAAAAAGGTGAAAGTAAAAAGTGAAAGTTGAGGAAAGAGTATATTTGAAAAGGAAGGGAGCGGGGAGGACGAGAAGGACTACGACGACGACGACGAGACGACTGAGAAGTGAAGCAATAAGATGAGTTGCACCGGTTGGTGATGGCTACAAAAAAAACCGATGTGAAAGAGATCAAGTTTTTTCTTTTCCTTCTTCTTCCTCTCCAAACTCTAAATAAGAAGTAGAGCAAGCAAAGAATGGAATTGAGTTTTGTATCTGTACAGTTTAGCACAAACACTGATGTGAGTCCTCTCATGTTTGGCAAAAAGTTTGAAGGAGTACTTGGGCTAAAGGGAGGAGAGAGAAAAAAAAGTCACAAGATGAAGATAGGAGAAAAGAGAGAGAAGCCGTACACCGAACGATACGATGTACACTTTTTTTCTTCTTCTTCTCGATAAATGGATGGATGGATGAGAGAGAAGAAGAAGAAGGTAAAGAAGAAAAGCTGGTATTGAAAAGTTGAGATGTGTAAACTTGGCTAGCTGACAGGCCAAAACGGGGGGAAAAATAGGAGCCCGCTGTTGCCACCGTTTACCTTACTTTCTCACAAAAACTATCTCTCTTCCATTCTATTCTATTCCTCTCTCTGGAGTTTTTTTCCTCCTCTTGTCTGCCGTATCAATGGCAGAAGGGAAATATGAAAAACAAAAAAATAGAGAGAGAGAGAGATGGGAAGGCAGGTAGAATAAGTGTGTTCACTTTTGGAGGAGTGCATGTACATTTCGAAGGGGGATATATATGCCTAAGAAGAAATGTTGGTTGAAAAAAAATGGTAAGATTTTTCTTCTTCTCTCGTTTCTATATCCCTCCTTTAAGGATTTAACCTCCCCATCGATATTCTCCCCTGAATTTCACTCTAAATCTTCCTCAACGCTACTTCTTTTCCCGGTGTGCTTAAGTTTGGAAAAGAAAGAGAGAGAGAGAGAGAAAAAAAAACTTCTCTTTTTTTCTTCCTCTGCTTCTCCTGTTGTTCCAGACAGAAAACAAGTTTTTGGAGTACTTGAAATACATGGAGCGGAGAGAGAAGCTTTACTCACTTCCAACAACTTGCATAAGAAGAAGAGCCACACGGAGCACAAAACACAACTCTTTCCTCAAGGATTACAATAGGTGGTCGTGGTGTTGGTGTGGAGCCTGGTGTGGCGGATGGATGCATAAAATAATGTAACTTACACGGGGGAAAGAGGAGGAGGAGGAGGTGTTGAAAACGTGGTTCAAAGTTGAGGACAACATTGGGAAAAGCCAAAGTCCCATATATTCTTCACCATAATATATTATATACCTGCGTTATATCATATCGTTTTGGTGGAAAAGGAAACTTTTTTTTTTTGAAATATATCCTTATTCTCCACACTCCAGACTCCAGCCAAAAATAAAAACCAGGTTGCTTTCCTCTTCTCTTTCCCCCTTTTGACAAGAAAAACTGGTCGTATGACTCATGTAAATGTGGTTACTCCACCTCTGACAATTTATGCATGCGTTTCGGGCCCCCCTTTTTTTTCCTCACCCGCTCATTCATCCATTCTTTTTGGAGTTGACCTGGATGGATGTAAATACTTAAATATATATATATCGCGCTGCTTACGCGCTCCCACTTGCTCCTTTTACTTAACCAAATATGCTAAGCTCCGACCAAACCGGAGATTTCTTTTCTCTAAAAAAAACTTATTTTTTTCCAAAGTGGGAATAAACCCCCTATCCTATACATATTTCCTGCCTCCTTGCTCAACTGTGGAAAAACACACACGAAGATAAAAAAAAAAGTCTGGGTCATGGTCTTAGTTTTTTTTTAGAGAATCTGAATCTAAACCAAATTATTCTCCTCTTTCCAAAATCTGACAACAACAAAAAAACCTTGTTTCTTTACCCACATATAATATCTACGTATATATATTCTCTCCATGTGCAAATCTGGGTTAGTCTAAAAAGAATGCAAAATAGTTGAAAATCCATCTGAAAATAAAAATAACCAACTCCCAGATTTTTTTCCCCGTCTATCTCTCTCTCTCTCTCTCCACCTCCACTAGACCATACCACCACCACCATCCAGCATAGCAGCAGCACCATCACTTTCATCATGAGAGAACGTACATTAGATTTTCCCTTTTTTATTTCTTTCCCCGAACCACTTTCCCCCAAAGCCTGGCTCCAATTCTCCTCTTACTGAAGAGCTTCTTTCTCCTTCCTTCTTTTGCCTCCTCTCCTCGGATAGACAAGTGTAATAAGTGTGTGTGTGTGCTGCGGTTTCCCTTTTTTCTGGCTAAAATGGATTCTTCAGGTTAAAGCGAATGATAACGTTACTCGTCTCAGAGTGTCTGGGCGTCTTGGTTGGTTGGCTTGATTGGGAAATGCGGTGGATGAAGTTGACGTAATTTATTGCTACTAGGAAAAACTAGGTCTGCTCTGCCTCAACTCTTAAGTCGTCAAACAACTACTAATGTCATGTAAAGCATACATATTACGGGTGGTGGTGGTGGGGCATGGCGGCGGCGGCGGTAATGCTGCTGGTATATATATTATATATATATATTCTGGAGAGGAGCAAAGTGTATACCAGAAAGAGAAAAAGTTTTGAGGGGAAGGCAAGGATAACCATGGCGTGACGGCAAGTTTAGCCCAGCTTTTCCCAAGAAAATGTAGTTACCGAGTTTATGCAAACCATTTAGTGAAGACCATGGATACCTACCTCCTCCTACCCGATCCGATTTTTCAAAGGAGCATCAATGGTGGCGGCGTCGGTGGCGGTGCGGTGGGATGAGTTTTTATGACGATAAAAAATATATTACTTATATCTCGTTGGCTAATGCTTAAAATGGTTGCGTTGGAGGAGCCGGAAAGACACAGAAGACAAAAAGGAGATATTTAGGTGACTCTACAATTTTACTTTTCGAAAATGTTTCTGACTTTTTTACAGTGTATTCAACTGCATTCCCCCTCCGCCACCCGCCCCAATTCCCCTCTCATTTCCACAGATTTGCATGCATTGTAACTGCCTCTCCCCGCTAACTAGTCCGAGTCTCGGGTGTCATTCCGCTTCGTCATTCCCCCGTAATGAAACAGTTTTGGATGGAGAGTATTAGCCACACACACAAAAAACGGGCCACTTGGTGCCATTCACCCGTCCCAAAGTCCAACTCTGGTTTGTTAGTCAAAGAACAAGAAGAAGAGGGTACAAAAAGTCTTTTTTTGTGATTCTGGAGTTGTTTTTTATGAGCAAATACTTATATATATATAAAGAAAGGGAGGACCTATATTCGTAAACGAAATGTCCATGCTTGACAGGGGAAAAAGAACCATCATGCCGGATGTTGGATAACCTATATATATTTGAAGTTGAAGAAAGAAAAAAACAAAAGAAAGAAGAGGTAAAGTCACTTTTTTTCTTCTACAGCTGTATCACTTTCTCCTGTTCGAGTACTGGGTATTTGGGTGGATGGATGGGGAGAATTGCGAGTAAAGTAGGCTAACATTGGGGATAATAACACTATTGAAGTACATAGGAGGAGAGTCGCTTCTTGATTCCGTAATATTGAACCGGTGGTGGAACTGGTGGAAAAGTGGAATGGGGAATTGGCGGATGGATTATTCCATTTGGAAACCATATAATCTGCTTATAATTTTGATTTTCCTTTCAATTTTGCAAACTAAAATATTTTTGTGATCTTTCGATTGATATATGACATACCACAAAAAAGCCAAACGGAAAATGGAAAGTTCAGAATTGGGAAGTTGTAAAACTGAGAAAACATTGCATTTCAGACACACAGACAAACACCTAAAATCCTAAAAAACAACACTATTTTTCAAGAGCATTTAATCAAGGAGGCAAGCATGCAGCGAGAGCCGGCAGCTGGCCAAGATGCAACTCTGGACTCCTTTATCCCCAAATGACCATACCCTACACTACTACTACTACTACTTTTTGCAAGGCTATTTTTTTTTATAAACTTTTATAAGTTGGTGGGATTTTGTTAGTGTACTTCTGTGATTCCGGGTTTTCCACTTCCTTCATCTTTTGGGCAGTGGTGGTCGTGGTTCCAGGTTGATTCCAGGAAGAGTGAGAAAACAAGAGAGAGCGAGCAATAAGAGAGAAAAAAAGATCGATTGGTAAGTTGGGAAAAAGAGAAAAGGAAATGGCCTACTGGTACAACAAAACCATTCTGTCTACTTAATACTATTGCTTTTCTCTCTTCTCTTCTTCACAGCCTCGGCCCTATACACACCTACTTACTTTGTTGGCGCTGGGAAAAAAGTGAAGGAGCTCAAAACCAACCAACCAAACTCTGGGGTAGTAAAATAACCAGTTCCTTTTCCCCCCTCCCCCCTCGTTCAACGTGGAAATGGGTGTTGGCAAAATTGTCTACTGTCTGACGGAAGACGAAGACTGAGTGTTGTTCAACACTGGGCATTACACTGGCTGGGCATGCAATCCGGGGGAAAATGGGATAGCGCTGGAGTAAAGTAAGTAAAAACTTGGGCAAGTAAGACACTTGCCTACCTACCTATTGCCAATATGTCTACACGCCACGAGGATATCAGGGATGAGGGCACAGGAAGTGTGGCCGCGTTTGTATTCCACATACTTATTTCCAGCGAGAAAAAGGTATAGAATAGATGTAGCAAAGTAGCCTTCTCCGCTAGTCATTTCTCGTTAGATTCATACCCAGAATGAATGCATTTGCCCGGCTTCTATCATTTTAGCCAAAAAAAGAGAAAGTATCAGAGAAGAAGAAGAAGAGTGAAGCACTCCAAGTCAGAAATTGGATTTTGGATTGTTCCACCAGCAGCGGAGAGTCGAAGGAAGACCTACCAAGAGCAACTAAAACTGGAGAGAGCTAAAGGTTTTTCTTTTTCATTGTGCGAAAGTCCATAAACTCTTGGCTTTGCCAAGGGCCACCTGCTTGAAAGAAGAAGAAGAAGAAGAAGAGGAGAAAAAAAATGAAAGCTGGGACCTTCTTAACTATGCTGTGTATAATGTCTTTCCAAAAAAATGAATGTTTTCGCAAAAGGCCAGCTGAGACTTTTTTTTTCAGAAACAGAGAAAGAGAGAGGGAGAGAATCTTTGGAATTCCTCTCTCTCTCTCTCTCTATCTCTCTCTCTCTCTTCAATTTCACTGGGTAGCTCCTCCACTGGCGAATTGAGAGGGATTTTACTGATGGTGGTGGATGGGTTGTTGTTGTGAAAACACAATTTCTGCGGAAATCATGATATCATGAATTATTAAGTGAAGTGAAGCTTGGCCGATACTTCTATCCCAATATATATGACTTTTTTTGAGGCAGACCTATAACAAGGGTTCCTAAAGTACGGAATACTTATATTTATTGGAGGGAGCACAGATCCCAAAAAATATACACAATATATGTTTACCCTGTTGACTCTCTCATAGTCACTCAAAGAGCTCAAAGAATCTAATAGGATTTACCAGGAGTGCCGACGATGCTGAGCAAAAGTTGTGCCTTTTCCATGTATATTATTATATTTTCTCTCGTCGCAAATGATTTCCCTCTTGAAAGTATATTGGATTGGACAAACTTGAGAATTTTATTTTTGAGGAACATCCATCGTCGTCGTCAGCCGTGGAGAAAACAAGCCGACGGAACGGAGGGAGGTGTGTCACACGAGTTTGTGGGGAAAGGTGGTCCGCTGTTTTTCTTTAAAAACACACACTCTTTTCATTCCCCTCAATAGCACACGACATATTGAAATATTTTGATGGGAAAGTGCCACTATACAAGTTTGACACGACCGACCGACACTCACTCACTCGCCGCGTGTGTGTTTTTCTTCCAACAAAACACCTTCTTCCAACAGGTATGCCAGGATTGCCCCGACCAGCCCAGTTGCTGTTTTTAGAAAATCGGTGACATTTTTTTTGTAGGTCTATAGTTATTTTTGCACTACTGTCATACTACACGAGCCAAAGTGGGTTTGGTAAACAATCCGAAATTCTCTCTCTCATTTTTTCTGGGTTATCACGTCAGAACCACACTTCCCGTTCCCTGCTTTTCTTTACTTAGCCGTCACTTGGGCCAAATAAGAGTCCACGGCCCGAAACAAGCCAAACCACCACCACCACCTTTTTGATTATATCCTCTAATTTTAAATTCTGTCCGCGTATTGTCTCCGCAATGAGCGAATTAATATGGGAGGAAAGCCACAAACTCGGCTATCGAACACACCATATCATTATTACCATTAGAGTAAAGAGGAAAGCACTCCTCGCCTCCAGTTTGTCCTCCTCAGAACAATAATAATTACTTGGTCGACTAGGAGTAAAAACAAAGAAAAGCCATTTCCGCACACCTACTTATTTCCAAGTCCAACTCAAAAATTACCTGCTTTCGCTCCCTCTCTCTCTCTAATCCAAAGTGTCAAAAATTGGAATTCTATGGGGGAGTAGTTGATAATTGGAAAAAGTCAGATAGGATCCTTGTTGGTAATAAAATAAGTAATTCCACATTTTCCAGAAACATAATATAATGCCCCCTCCAAAACCCACAGTGATTATTGATATGCCGAACGAAGCTCCTATCCAAAAACGCCTGATGATGATGATGATGATGATGATGGTGATTAACAGGTTTAGGTGAAAATGATATTAAAACAATAATAAATAAATAAAGTGTTTAGTTTCTCCATTCAACCTCCTCCACAAACACCAAATTGTTATTCTTTTTTTCAAAACAACACCAAGTAGTTCACGTTTTTATTAAATCCGTTTTTAGAGAAACATATAATATATATATATATATATTTATATATCGTACTCATATACGTAAATATAATGTAAGTATAATGTTATATATACGTATGTACGCCTTTAATATATATTTATATTTATACGATACGTATTATATGGTATATATTTATATATAGTATTCGCACTACATTTTGGTTAACAACATACACATACCTACCAAACGACTATTATTTCTCTTGTGTCGTGTGCCGCTTTTTTAGGAATATGTAATTTTGATTCTTTTTTTTTCTTCCTTCTCTCTTTCTCTCCTTTCCTCAATTTCCCCCACCAAACTGCCAACTTCCATACTCTGACCCTTTTCATTCCTTTTTCCCGAGAGAAAAAAAGAGAGAGCTTGTCGTGTCACGAACTCTCGAAACGGTACTCGAAAATTATAACTGAATAACAGTGGTAGCAAGTTAAAATCTAAGGAGCTATAGTAACCGTAGCAGCAGCAGCAGTAGTAGTAGTAGTAGTACATTTATTTATTTTCTTTGACGTAATGACGACGTACCTATAAAAAAAACCCACCTTTTTATAATCGATACAATTTTTTTTTCTTCTTCTTCTTCTTTCTCTTGCTCTCTTTTTCTCTCTTTTTTTGTTTTCACAGTATTCTGATTCTGATTATTTTTGACGGACTGTCTGAGTTTTCTTCCTTTTTCTCTTTTTCTAGACAAATTAGAGTGGTGCAGATTTCTTTCTCTAGGTTATATATAGATATAGATATAGATATATGTATTTCGCGTATAATATATTTTTTTTCATGGTAAAAGTTAATCGAAATAGTTACGTAGTAGGAGTATATATTATTTATATATATAGTTTCCATAGTTTCTACACGTTTTTTTATAGGTTGAACGTTCCAAGATTATATTCGGAAAGCTTTACAGTCGAGCGGGGAACTGTCCAGAAAATTTAAAAACAACTTCCCACACAGAAATTAGAAAGAAAAACTACTTTCGTGAGCTAACATTATC
>JAANSN010000558.1:0-54266 GCA_036850665.1 Dicranocentrus wangi
TCGCCGTATCTACTGCTGAGACTAAATGGAAAGAACTTTTAGTTCATTTAGGTAAGGTAAATAAAGCAGCAGGAGGACAACGGAATTTCCAAGCGGAGTACAAAATCTATGTAATCGGAAGCAGCTGATAGCATGGCGCGCAAACATGGACATTTCAATGGCACTTGGCATACGCATATGCAAAATATTTGTTCGGTTAAGTAACGCTAGTCTGGCATCGCTCCAATAATGGAGTGATGGGTGGGTGGTGGGTCCGGACGGCGTACAATTATAATATTATATTTTTATATTATTTTATATTAATTATATCAGTCATCTATACGGTAAACTTGTATACTTCCAGTCAATAAACATCAAATTTCAAATTTCCTTATGGGGGTTAGCGAAATTAATTCGTCATATTCATGTGTAAATTTACATTTCCGTAATTTCGGTATGGTTTTGGTTTCGTTCGATTTAGTAATAAACGTAAAACATCAAAAATTTGTCCTAATATAGGAGAGGGAATTTGTCACATTCCAGGCTATCTTTGTATTCTCATTTGCATAAGGTTTGGTCAACGAATATATTATTTCGCAGTTTTCCCCTAGTTGGGGGTACAGGTTTGCAATTTATAATATTATGTTATGTATACATGAACTCAAAAGATATGGGAGTCATGTATTCAGCATGCTGAGAACGCAAGTTTCGCTACTTGAGTATAGATGGGCTAAGGTTGGTTGGTTGTACTCAGTGATATGTGGGCTTTTTTCTAGAGGTGGATAGAATTCGGGGCTAATTGAGTAGGCGCGTAAGCAGGATGTATGCAAGTCCTTAACTGCAGTCCATATTATCGTCCAAGCCGATCAATATTTTTTGTTTTAAATCAGTTTATTATAAAATTTTAATCTTTTATATAACATATATGATATACTTCCTTAATGCTAACTTTTAACAAACCCCTTACTGTAGTGTAGCAGAAAATTATTAAATAGTTCATCGGCCACTAGTTTTGTTCACTCAGCCACGTCAAAAAACAATTCATATATACATACGAGTGATCGTTATATACACTATTGAATTAATTTAATCATACGGATCTTTTAGAAAAGCACAGCACCAAACAAAATCTTACAAGCGGCAAATGGAAAATATAGTGCTCATTCATTACAACGATTAAACGAATGAATAAGAAATCTAAAGATAGAGAGGTACATACATTACATTTTAACTGCGTTGCCTTTACCAATAAATTCTAGCTAACAATGACCTACGTAATTGTAATACCCATAATATTCTGTAAGACAGTGGTGCTCAAGAAGAGCGAAGTTGCTTTAACATGGCGTGGGGTTAGTAGTTAAAAATGGGGTTTGCGAAATTGAGAAGGAAACAAGTCTTTTAGTCAATATGCAAAGATAAAGGCAGATGCAACCGAATGTTAACTGAATTCCAACAAGACTCATTCAAGGACAGATGCCGAAATTGGTCGTTTCCACATGTACGTTCCTTGTAGCCTATCTCCCGCTAATTTTGCCTCAAATTCAGTATTAAACGCTACACGAGCGTCTCCAGTCGGTTTTTGCATCTCATCGTAACGCCTTATAATCTTATCAGGTGCTATCCTGATTTTAAGAATATCTTCCAAATACTGCAAAATGTCGTCCATTGAAGCTTTATAAGGAATATTTTCCAAGCCAAGCACACAACCTAAGACACACCAAAAAATAACGAAAAATTAAAAAAAGAAAAACTTCCATGCAGTTATAGATAGTGCAGATAATAATTTCACTAAAAATCCGTATAAGATAAGGTTTCACCTTTCTTATTAAATACAGCCATGTCATCATCAGTTATCATATTATTTTCATCCGGTTTGCTTGAAAAACTTCCACCTCTGCCTCCCCCTCTTCCCAAACCGTTTCTAAAGTCATTTCTTGCATTACTGAATCGACTCATTCTTTCTGCAGGTGCACCTCTCCCTCGTCCACCACTACCTAATGGTGGACGAACAGGTCCACTTTGCTGTTGAAGTGCCTGTTCAAAAATGTTTGGGCTGTTCGGATTTGGAAAACGGGGACTTGAAGTCACTCCTGCAGTGGAACCTCCACGGGGAGCTGGACCAAGCAGTCCTGGCCTAGGCGTTCTGATGAAGGATTGTTGGATAAAATCTGGGGTTGAATTACTGTTGCTGTTGCTAGTGGTGCTACTGCTTGACCTGCTGGCTCGACAGGGTAAAAGAGACACTGAGATTTGTCCACGGCCGAATAACATTCCATCCTTGGTGGTTGCCCTTTTAGCCTTGTTGTTATCTTGAAACTCGCAAATTACTTGCCCGCTACATTGCCCATCAGTGTCATACATGATTCGAACATTCATGGGAGCCAGTCCAATATCCGAAAAGAAATCAAAAACATCACGTTCAGTAATATTAGGAGGTGCTCCTTTCATAATTACTGTAGTGGTTTCGTCATCCTGAAAACAACCGATAAAAAAATTATACACACCGTAATGTCAAACCAAAATATAATAGACATTTGCATTATCTTGATATCGCCACTAACCAATCCCAAATCAAGTTCAAAGATGGACTTTGTATCTTGGGCTTGGGAAGCAGCTAGACCACGAACATCTCTATCGCGGCCAGTAGGCGCTGATGCCGATCCAGAAGTTCTCGCCTTAGCTCTTTGCAGGTCTTCAATATCACACGTTTCTACCACTAGCGTCGTACCTACGGGAGATCTTGCTATTGAGTCAATCACACTCTGAGCTATTTGTGCAGATTCGAACTGAACGTAAGCTGTGACTGAGTGGCGATTTGTTGGAGTTGGAGCTGCAATCAGGACAACGTCTTCACATGGAACCTCTTGGAGATAACGTGTGATAACATCTTGAGTAGTGATTGTTGGGGCAAGCCCTCTAATTGCTATGCAGCTAGACTGGGAAGCATTACTGAATCCTGCAAGACAATTAAAATTCACATAATTAAATATATATGTACAATTATATCTTAACGAAACGTCTGATATTCTTATGCTATTTCTTATTTCATAAGTTCTTATTGTTTACGTTACACTTACTGCTAGATCTTTGATGCGAAGAACTAGAGTTGTGGGAATGGCGATCTGACCTATCTCGGTCACCTCGGTCGCGTGAAGGACGACTGTCTCGTTCTCGTTCCTTATCCCGTTCTTCCCTTTCCCGGTCAATATCCCTTTCAATCCTGCTTTTATTCAGTTTATACTCCTGGGTCCAGATTTCCATTGTAATTCCTTCAATACTAACCACTGAGCCTCGCAACTTTCTTCCATTGGATCTGTATACTCTTGGAAATTCCGATGGATTCTCTAATTTTAAGAATGCTACTCCTTCATCATAAAGTCTGACTACACCATCACTTCCACCCATGACTTCTACGCGGATGAATTCCTTAATCTATAAAAACATACATTTGTTATATAAAGTCCTTTACAAGTTGTTTGTAGACATTGTAAATGCAATAAAGACTATCAATCAGTTGATCAGTTGTACCTCTCTATATGATGCATCACTCGGAATGCCAGTCAGTTTGGCACCTGGCCATTCATCAGTTGTGGTATTAGTACTATTTGGAACAGGGGATGGTTCATGTTCTCGTCTGCTTCTCCTGTCAGAATCCTGTGAGCTTTTCTCCGGACTAGAATCACTTCGTCTACGTTCCTCTCTCTTATCCCTTGAATCCCTTCGAGATGGCTTAATGCCAGTACGGTCACGACTTCGGCTCCTGCTGTTGGAAGGGCTCTTAGACCTTCTACGCCTTCGTTCACGATCATTGCGATCCCTGTCCCTACTTCGGCTACGTCTGCGTCGACTATTTATGAAAATGAATTCTAATTTATAATAATATGTATTATGCTACATTGACCATCGACCAATCAAAGTAAACCACTTGTAATGAAATATTATGAGCTAATTACCCATTATTAGGATCCCTTCTCTCTCCTCGGGGAGACCTAGAGCGGCTTCTTCTTTCTCTGGTATTTTCTCTGTTCATCATACCCATATCAATTCTTCCAGGTGGAGGTGGACCACTATTTGGTTGAAACCTATCTTTAGCTACAGGATTTCCGAACCCACTAAACGGAGCTCGTGGACCAAGAGCATGCTGACCAAGACCATGCTGCGGTCTGCTACTTAGGAAATCTCTCTGCATGCCACTGGTCGTGTCTCTATTAATGCCCGCTGCTGACATATCTCTATTAATTCCTCCGCCCATTCCAACCATGGAGCCGTAATTGTTAAGTGATGCAAAGCCTGTGTTAGCTCTAGGACCTACTCCTAGTCCTATTGCGTGATTCGATGAGGAGCCATTAGATGCTCCAGTTATTCCACCAACACCTCCATTACTTAGCAAACTCATTCGAGGTGGTGGATTTGCAAAAGGGTTTAAACTTAACGGTGCAGAAGACTGACCAGCCATAGACATTGTGGTATTCATTACGTTTGAGGAAAGTCCCATAACTGCAGCTGATGTAGGATTCAGTCCTAGCCCTGGCCCTGTTCCAGCACTTCCAAGGGGATTGTTGCCGCCGCCGGAAGAACCAGGAATTATGCCTGGAAATGGAATTGGTATACCCGACAAAGATGGTGGAGGAATCATGAAAGGATTTCCATTTGGAAAAGGGGATGACCCAGGTGTACTTGATACCCCTGCTCCATACTGTAACCCTGATCCTTGACTTTGGTTTTGTTGAGTAGATGGGATTCCTGGAAATCCTTGATTCTGCCCTAGGTAAGGATTGGGGTTGGCACCACCTAATGTAGCTGATGGGATAGCCGTCATGGTGCTGAATAGAAGGGCTGGGTTAGAGCTTAGGTCAGCGGGCGCATTGGAAGTATTTCCAGTTAGACCCCTCATGTAATCATTTTGAGTTCCAGAGGACGACGAGGACATTGCGCTAGATCCAGATATGTTCGAGGTTTGATGACTATGGCTATGACCGGAGGAAGACCCGTGACCATGACTTGACATTTGGGATTGGGTATGCCCATGATGATGCCCATGACCATGGTGCCCGTGGTGGCTTGCCAGATTTGACGATGCATTATTAGTCATACTTGAAGGAGATGACATCGATGATGCCGAGTTGGATTGCTGACTCCCCATTGCTGCAATTCGAGCTTGTTCAATGACCTATGTGGATTAAGAATTTACGGTAAAGTTACGATAGTGCTATTAAATGCTTCACCAAAGCATTTACCTATTCCAATTTATGCACATTTCTTTGTGTGTGGGCTCACTAATAATGATTTCGAGCAAATCTGTTTTTGTTTTAATTACAATTTTCAATTCATACATTCAAGAATTCATCCGTGAACTATATGCATGCTGTAGGACTTAAATACGCACTTGCATACATACAACCTACGGTTTATTGAAAAAATTATGGAAGGCAAGTAGCTGTACCGGTGCGGTAACTGCATATGATCTGGAACCTGGAGTTGATCATTTCGACATGATGTAGGTAATAGGTAATAATATAATATCGAATACACCAGACGTGCATGAATGTAGTGTGCTCGAATCTCAACCTCCCATCCCATAGTACAATCTGAATGTTGAAATAGGTAATCAAAAGCAATAGGCAAGGTGAGTTGTGGCACATTATGGCAGTATCAAGGCAGAATTGGTGTATATAGCCGATGGACATAAGTATGACACTGCACTGTGTAGGTTCGCATGTAGTAGTTGTTCTGAAACGAGCGAAAGAGGAAAGTGGAAGCAGTTCGGAAATCGGAATCATGGATTTGTATTTCACGTGTTTTCATGGATTTCATGGAGAATTCCAGGTTTACATAAATCCTAGGTTCATGTTTGAAAACAATGAAGGGGGATTTCCAAAACCGACGCAAAAATCTTATATATTCCAGTTAACCAACCCACCCAATTACCTCGTGATTGGGTGTTTTATGCACGAAGAAGAGCATCAACCAGCAAGCTGACATGCAGTAGACTGGAATGCGGATATGACTGGACAAGTTACTTGAAGCTAGCGATCAATAATGGAGAAAGTTTCCAGCACCACTGGCACTTATAAGCAGCGACTCTCTCCTGCACTCATAAACAGGCTATGCTCATCCTGTTATGCTTCCGCCTTAAATTTATTACAACTAAAACTGCAATTTTTATGAACCACGCAGCAGAATTATTTAAAGGGCTTTTGGACTCGGCTTCTTATAATGGAGTCAGCATACATAAATATAAATATTAATTCATCACGTTTACCTGTGTATTGTTTTAATTATAATTATTGATATAAAAAATATTGTCACGTTCTTGAGGAATGGAATGAGGTTATCTAGTTTGCCTTTTCCAGTTCCAGTTGAGTGGATGGTTGCAGAGAGGAAAATTGTAGCTCTAGTTGTAATTTGTAATGGTAAAAATCTCGAGCGTAAAGAGGATGCGAAATGCGAATAGCTTTATAGTTAACCAAATCACATGCAAATGTCATGTCGTTGGAATAACTGACGAAGGTCTTTCGTTTTGTACTGCACATCACATGAAGTGCATATTATTATTAGTTTTGTATGTATTTAGTGAAATTGAATACCATATAATACTGCTGGACCGTGAATCAGGGAAATGACCCAGGTATTTGAATGTCACTCACAATTCAATAGTCATAATCTGTCATTCAGATGCATATATCATAGTTACATACTCAGGATGTCTGGAATAAATAAAATCCACTAGTGAAATCCTTCACTTCTTCCAATGACTTCGTCCAGTCCCGTAAATACACTGCATCAACAGAAAATGGATACAGTTTCCGAAAAATACTCTAGCTACTCAAATATAATAATAATGGGAAATCATCTTTTAAAAAACTGAAATTGAATGAAAACATTGTGCATACAGTAAAACATACGAACGGGACACGCAAGGACAAGCAGCAAACCTGGGGATGAAATTAAAATTTAAAAATGTCGTAAGAAGAGACTGGTAAACGATTTCTTTTACGGGGAAATGAAGACACCGGTGCGGTGGTGGCGATAAATGGATTTACCTCCATTCAATCGTGTAATCAATAAAGTAATCCATTGCACCTCCAGCAATGCAAAACCGAAATGGGCAAAGGTTAAACTGGAAATTGACTATTGCAAGTCAAATTGTAAGTAATACCATAATTTGGGATCTGGGAGGGGGTACGTACGTTTGGAGAACAAATGTCTGCATATAACACGGAGATCACTGAAACAAACGCGCAACGTAAACCATCACATATCACAACAAGAATTTTACCCACACATACATAGCAGCACAGTACAGTTACAAATAGCCTTTTCACATTCCACCGTTTACTGTAACGTAACACTGTGTGTAACGGTTGAGGCGATGTTGGCGGACTCACAACTAGCCGGATGGAGAACTGGGGAATAGCAGCACTGGATCATAAGAACAGTAACAATCGTACATAAATTCAAGACTCCATTCCACTGATCTAGTTTGCAATCGGGTGCATCTTTCACCACATACACCTGCATCAGTATCTGAGTCAAATAATCATAGATTCCAGGACCAGAAGAGAAGAACTATAGTCGCATGTAACTGTTGGCTAAAGAATCGTAATTTGGGAGTAATCACCGATGACCGATGTGTATTTATGCGAATACGGATAGCATATGGATGTATGTTTTTGCATTAAAATCGCATACCATCAGTACAATCAATCACGGAACGGCGGAAACGGAACAAAGTGAATGATTGTAAGAGCCGAGGTTATGATATTCATGCAAAGAAAGAAGAAACTCGTGTGGAATTGAAACTGGAATGTAGCAAGTCACAAATTATAATTCAGTTGCACTTGCAACAATTCAGCCAGATCTTGGTGGTATGGCTGGGGAGGTGGGTTGGAGTCTTGGAGTGTGGCACATCGATTGTGATATGCTATGTTTGCTATAGTCTAGTACACATCAACACTGCAGTCTAGAAAACCATGTGAATTGTACAAACTACGTGTGTTGATGTTGATGCTTTCTCCAGCCAGTACTACTGTACTTTCCTTTAGAACTTGGAATACTGGGGGGTACAGAGTGAATGTGAAATCAAATGCGTACCATTTGGCATTTGGCTCATGCTGCGTGCGAGTGAGCACTGACACTGACGAATGTCATACCTCATACCAATATCAATTGCTCATGCTTATAAGACTGATTCACACATTCACACTTCAGCAGTGGATTCCAGTTGAAAGATAAAATATATGAGCACACGAATTCGAAATGATAAAGAACGAGACAAGCAGAAATCATTTGCTAATTAATGCGTGTTAACATTCACAGTATTCGCGAATGTAACAGTACCGACTACCGACACAATAAATCCATTAGAAATTCTGGAAAACCGGAATGATGAATTTATGAAAATGCTATGACCGGCAGATTTAGTAAAGCGCTTCCATGTGTCCAATTTAGCTTGCTCATTTTCAATTCATTTCTTTTTGTATTTCGCAAGTAACATCGCGTTTTAATCTGCATATTGTTTGCTATCTATTGCACGTAAATTTTAGTCTCCACATTCTTGTATATACTAAATACTAATGCTTAATGCTATATAACGTTAGCATTCAGGTCAGTTCAATTCAATAATATATGTTTTCACATTATCCATTTCCAGCGTGTAAATATCCAAAACTAAGAAAACATGCAAATATTCAATCGTGCATTTATAGGTATGAACTGGAAGTACTGGAACTCTAGCACAACTATAGTACTGGAAACTACATTCCTGGGACAAGACGATTTTGGATTTTGGTAAATCAAAAATAGACTCGTATTGACCAATATGTCATGAATATTAACATAATTGTGACAATACAACACACGGGTTTCTGGGGCCATTAGTTACGTTAATGACATTATGCAGTGTAAAATGGTAGACTACGTGAGTGCGAAAAGATTTCTTAATCCCTCCCCCATGAGCACTTTTGTAATGTGACACGCATTAGGCCCTTCCAAGTTCCAAGTGTCAACTTTTGAATAGTAACTGCTGCATTGATTTACATTGTTGAAGTGCATTGGCATGAGTATTATAGTGACGGATAATTCCAGTTTAAAGTTCAACTTTTGTGCTACATAATTATACCAATTAAAGATTCGATAGTGCATATATGCGAAATGTAGGCATGTTAATCTTCTTAACCAAAATTAATGAGCCGACGACGCGCAGAGTACGTGGACACTTGGATGATAAAACTAATAATAAACATTATAGAATGATTAAAAATATATATTAAAATTACGAAAAATATTGTAAGCACCTTGTACATCTCGTTGCGTGAGCTAAGGAGCAAACTGACTCGACACTCCTTAAGTGGTTTTCCAGTAAGCTGCATAGCTTGTCTTGCATCTTCATCTGTACTAAAAGCGATGAAAGCATCCCCTTCAGGTCCTCCGACGATATGAACTCCTCCGTCAGGAATTGCCAATCCGTGGAAAAAGTTACGAATATCAATCGAGCTTGCCGTCAACGGCAAGTTTTGTAGTCGTATGATAACACTCATGTTTATGTATTCAAAGTCTATCTCTCTGATCTGTTCGAAACTTATATTACTCCTGTGAACCGCAGGCGTGGAACGACCTTCGTCTTGATAACCAAAAACTTACTTCTGCTTCCTGTAACGAATTCAACGTGACGGTGTTTTCACATTACTCAACTTTCATAGGAATCGAATGGCGACGTATACATCTAGACTGGATATCACTGTCAACAAGAAACGATTGTGGAGTAGGTAGGTAGAGAAATGCGGGTTCCAAAGGTCCTAACTAAATTATCTTGCGGTACACTGGGTGTTATCCATGCAATATATATTCTTCCCTATTGCTGTTGCGAATCGTTGAATTTCACTAACTCTCATGCAACCGACACCTGATGCCGAATAGTATGCCCGACATGCACGTAGAATTTCAAAATGTGAAACATGAACTACTATCAAAGGAACAGGGAAACTTTTCTTGAGTAGTATGCACTGATTGTAGAAGAAGAGACACTTTTCCAGCTCCAAACCTATCTAGCTTTTTGTTGGCTTATTAGCTTTAGTCTGTAATCTGTAACTACTTCAATCTGATTGCTGCTGACCCAAGTGAATGTGTTCAACTTCAAATACTCACGACACGACGGCCCGCTTGTCAGATGTTGGATCTCGTAAGCTATAACAATTTTAAAGTTTAGCTTTGTTGATTGTTGATTTCATCATTATTGACAAAAATTTTGTAACTAACGCAACTCATGTAACATGAATGCAGTAGGGGCTGTGGCTATACATTTGGAACTCAATATATAGGTCACCGGTAGACACTGGTGGTGGTGGTGGACATGACATTCATAATATTCACATCCGACGATTACAACAATGAATCTGTCTCTGTCTGTACTGCAACTGCATGCACTGGACTACACAGCAATGCAAGCTGTAGAGATGGAAAAGTATGCACGATGTTCCTACTTCAAGACAGATCATTATATGACTCTACATCTACTCTACTAATTATGTCTTTTTTGGGAAAACAATGAAACTTGAATATTATTGCTTTGGGACTATCGGGACTTACAGGCAAGGGTACATCCATGATTTGATGATTCGCATTTAATATGTGGTAATATATAGTTGATGTTGATAGTGTATTTTACGTATTTATGGGTTGCACGAATTCGGCGAATTCGAGATCAAAAAATACAAGTTCGAGACTACGTTAAATACATGTAAAAATTAATTGTCACTATTTCTAATTTGAAAATGAACACCATTGAAGTGGTTCAACCTTAAAGACACCATACACAAGACACTGTACGCTGTTAGTTTACAATTTTGGCAATGTAACCTCAAAAGGGCAAGGTATACTGATGAACTGATGATTAAAATTCTTGTAATTGTTATTACTGCTGCTTCCTTTCTATATACGTAGCTGTTAGTGGGAATTGGGATAAATTAATTAAAATTTAATTGAATCACAGCAGTCCCATTATTTGTAAAAATAACCGCAAAATAGCTTCTGAAAATTCTGAAATCCCGACTATACTTGGACTGGATTCTGGATCCAACCAACAATCCCGCTCTGTATAAATGATAAACAAAGGAATTTAACAAACCTAACTTCACACGTGCGATTATAACAAATGATGCTCACAATATTACTACAGTTTTTAACGTGTTTAATGAAAATGTCCAAGTTGACGAGCTTTCTGGGTAGTAAAGTAACTTGTGTTGTGGATTATAAAAAGGCCGGTGGCGGCTGAAAAACTCGTGGCACAACTGACAAGCTGACTGTGTCTATATATTATGTTACAACAATTGCCAATACATTAGAAACGGATCCAAATATTAAACGGTAGTCCAAATGGGTGTAGAAGACAAGACACAAGATGAATATATCTAGTGAAAATTATGTAATAAAAATGCCCAAAGCAGATAGATATACAGAACAGGTTGATGACCAGTGTGTTGTATTGTATATAGGTACCTCTCTTTTTGGATCCTCCGTCCAGCCAGGCCAGAGGTTGTTGAATTGAAAAGATGTCGACAAACGACAACAATGAACAATAATAACTCAAAAATGAAAAGATAACAAACTGTTAACAAAAAGACTCTCCGAGGGAAAACTTGAGCGGAGTTCCGCTAGTCTTTTGATTCGATTAAATTAGGGGCACAATATGGTACGCAAGCAGCAGTTGACTGTGTATTTCTCTTACAATTTCGTTTTTTAATACGTTCAGCTGTCAGCTAAAAATGACTATACACTATTATAAGAAACAAACAACAAAATGTTGAAACTAAATAGTACGGACGGATTATAATTTGTTGAGTGTTACGTATTTTCCTTGTTCACCTTCCTATAAGGCTCGTAAATTTATTACGGAATGGAGTGGACTTTGTAAATTTTACGAATCGTAATTCAATAATAAAATTGTCCTCTACAAATAATTGGATTGATTTACATGATACGATATGATCACGAATATGATGATACTTCTTTTAGTAACAGATGAAGATATGTATATGTATATATTATTAAGGGAAATTGTATTGACTGTTGACGTTGACACCATATATTGTCATTTAAAACTACAAAACTGATTGACGAGCTAGAATCTGTAATCTGTATGAGAGCTTCTGACAAACAATGTGGACGAATTTAAAACTTTAAATGAGCTACAAAAATGTTGATTTATATACAAACCTATAAAAACGCTTTCAATTTCAAACAGTTACCAGGTTTAGAGATGTAGAGGAGCAGTAGTGTTCTGGGATGGAGGATGTTCAATGTTCTCAAATGGTGGAGGTGGAGCGCAGCGGAGCCCTATCGGATCTTTGTGGCAGGAAGGCTTCAATAATGCAGCCCTTCACCATTTACTACATTAAGTTATTTTTTTTGGCGGTGGTGGTGATGGTGGCAATGATGATGGAGGTTGGAGGTGGTGAAGACGCGGACGACGGGACACTAAACGCGAAAATATTAAGATGACCTCATATTTTTATGGTTTCACAAAAAAAGGTTCAATGACTCCATGTGTGCATGATGGTCAATATTTTTAGTGGACGTCTTGTCTCGGTTTAAAATAATAATAATGATAACGACAACACCAACAATTTGTAAATTGAGATCTTGACTGATCTCTTGAAAGCACGTCTTGAATAGTTTCTTTTTTAATTTTCTCAAGAAAAAATTGTGAATGAAATGCTGACAACAACAATAATGTAGTCAACAAAAACGAGGAATATTGGAGGAGTATTTTTAATACATTTTATGCTTATGTATTTGGGAATTTTGGGATTAGGAATAATATGTTTAGGACGGAATACAAAAGGGATAAACATGTCGTTGGAGGGTTGGGCTTGTGAAGGATCAATGTGCATTTTTTGCAGCCAATGCACGTCAGGCGAGCCAACTTTGAGAACCACTTTTGAGAGCAGGCTTTTGGGAATTGCTGGGGAATTGTAGACAAAAGGAGAACCACGGACGGGCCGATACCGATACGCAATATGCACAGCACAACACTATTTACGTACACTCCAATACCAGTACCACCACTACCACTACCACTCACTCACTCAAGTCACTCAACAAAACATGCAATGAAATGAAATCCGCATGATTTTGTAAAGCTAGAGTCGCAATCGCAATGGAATGGCAATGCTATAGAATCTGACTGGATCATTTCATATAGTGCATAGTTGCATAGGCGTTCGATTTCGATGTTGAACTGGAAACTGGCTGGAAATGTTTTGAAAGGGATGCAAAAGTGGGGCGGTAACTGCATTTAAGACGTAATAGCCATACGGACACTTAAACAGTGCGTCGTCGTCGCCAAAACCGCCTCTGTCATCTGTGGAACAAGTGGGGTTTTGGGTGATGTAATGTGTACATACTTTAAACATACATTTTTTAGTAGTTTAAGAGCATTCGGGGCTATCGGGATTATTGGCAAAACAGGCAGAAGCGAAAATAGACATTTTAAAGGTGCTTCTCTCACAAGGTTTTGTGCTTTGTACACGCATTTTGACTTTTTGCATTTTACATCATATAAATGTTTGAATTAGTAATCTAATCTATTGTATAATTGTATTATAAATGTTTTAAGGATTGCGGAACTTTGTGCAAACAACGGCAGCTCTCCAGCAATCATCCTCGGAAGAGAAGTCGGCATCATCTGACGTTATTCGGAGTTGGGTGAAGTCGGTAGTAGCTGGACCCAGCGGCGGAGGAGGCAAGGAAGATAACCAAGAGGAAGAATTCGTGAAGAGACCTGATAAAAGTAAAAGGCAGCAAGAAGGGGTCAGCGTCAGCGCTTCCCGTTTGGATACGTCATTGGCAGGAGGAGGAGGGGAAAGGAAGGCAACAAAGGATAAGTATAGTCAGTATAGACGAAGGTTAACTGACAACATGTGGACCGCAGCACCGCTCGATGATAAAATAATTTGGGTAGATTGTGAGGTCAGTTTTTGTTTTGGTACTGTCAGATAAGTTGTACTACTGTTTTGCACATAACTGAAACGGAATTGGAATTGGAAATGAAATTGCAAAAATAATTTGTTTTTTAGATGACAAGTTTGGATCCGGTTAATGGTCAGCTCATGGAAATCGGGATGGTAATTACGGGACCTAATCTGGATATAATTGCCCGTCAGGACTCGATCGTGTTCCATATCGAGGAGTCAGTTTTGCAAGGTATGGACTCTTGGTGTGTCAAACATCATGGAGAAAGTGGACTTACTGATTCATGCAGGAAAAGCACAAACACCCATGAAGCCGTTGATGAGCAACTGTTGGCGTTTGTGCAGAAGTACACCAATGCTGGTACTTGGAATTAGAAGCGTTATTTTTTATCCTACACAACTACTAACTACACAATGACATTCATATTCACTTTGGATCATGTGTAATCAGTTTTCTTTAACTTTGTTACAAGGGGAATGTCCAATTGGCGGAAATTCTGTTGGACAAGATCGCATTTTCATTGCCCGTCAGCTCCCCAAATTGAACTCGCATCTGCATTATCGTAACGTTGACGTGAGTACAATAAAAGAACTTGTGCGAAGATGGTATCCTACAGTATACGCTGACGCTCCAAAGAAACGATATTCCCACAGAGTTATGGATGACATCCAAGATTCGATTGACGAACTGAAATATTATCGCTCCGCCGTGTTCATTAGTCCAAGCAGCGTTGACTCAAAAGGTGCAAAACGTGATGCTTCTGGTGAGCAGAAACTTTCTCAGGGTCTGTAGTTTATTTAAATTTATTACTCATTTTGGGTTAAGTAAATTAATTCTCGCATTTTAATATCCCTAATAAATGAACTGTAAAAGAAACCATTACGTATTACGTATTGTGTATCATGTACTTTATTTTTCCGATAAGCCCTAATTTAACTATATCTTACATTACAAGATACAGATTACAACGTGGCGCGTTAAAATTTGTATATTTCTAGTATAATAATCTCAAAGTTTATGTCTTATCCAATTGAAAACTCGCAGTTTAATATTTAACAACTTGAGGGTATGAAGGTACACCAAACATGGTAAATTATATATAGGTATTTGAATTAAATGGCAATTATATTTTATATATTAAACTGGAAATGTTATTTGACCTACCTACGCCTGCCTGCCAGTTACACGTATCTTTTGAGATTAGGAAGAGGTTTTTAATTGATATTTAACATGAACTAGATTCAACCTCTTGTTAAAGTAAGAAACTTTATAGGTGCATCACATATGAGGTCATTACTATTAAATAATTTGGTGTAACATTTGTAGCAATTCTCTTCGTCAGGTAATAAATATTAAGCATCAGTTACATTCTGGAGTCGGAGTCTTATATTTATATATTTTTTTTTACTTATTATACCGTTTTGCTCGTTTAACAATAATTTTGGGTTGACTGTAGGAGAAAACAGACGATTTATGTGAATATACAAAGAAGGTTAGGAATTATAAATTTTATTTAGTAACCTTAAAACTATCTTTGTGTATGTATGTATACAAATCCTACACGATTTATACGAATGACTATCTGTGCGTCCTGTGGTTTTTGATGTAATTTGGGCATTGTACTTTGTGGTAATGGTAATTATATTGATGTAGGTATTGGGTATACTCAACGTGGTGTGATGATCAGCCAGCAACCATTTCTCAATTTTATAGTTTGTGATAATAATGACTGTTTCTTTCTACTGTGTGACTGCGAGTCATCCAAACATTCGCATCGCATTCTACTCCCTATAGAGCCTAACGAGCCTAAAGCAAACTAAAATCTCTCATTCCTGAAATTAGACGCAATCATACCATTTTTACTAGATCTTCTACACCTAAAGCATTCGACATTTTAAGGATCGTTAGGAAGATAAAATACAACTAAATTCACGAATCATAATTACTGAAAAAATACTACATAGGTTACAATTCTTGATCTGTCGATTGATAATAAAACAAGAATTTTCTTGGCGTTTGAGAGGGTAATACGAGTGCACTCTTTAAAAACCCGTCGACAGCTAAGCTAACGAAAGTTGTGAAAGTGATGCACAGAATGCATTCAAAAGAAACAGCAAAATTCATGCAACATAATATATTAGTTAACGTTACTTAAATACATCTAGAATTAAAATGTTAACTTTTAATACACTGACTTTTTGAATGACTAATTGAAAAGCTCTCGGCTCACTTTCCCTTCACAAATGTTTGTAGCATGATGTTTGAAAAACTGATTCAAAGACACAGACTTCTAACACTAATCTCCTTCTTTTGTGGCAGCAAGCAGAGATACTTGATTGAAAGGACTATGGTAAACACTCAGTGAGCATAATTTGTAAATCCTTGTGGTTCATCAGACAGAAGCTTTTCATCTTATTAGATTAGAGAATATACAGGATCAGCTCAGACAGATGAACACCATCTTCTTGGATGGTAGTCAGAAATGCCTATATTTTTTCTTTGCTTTTTAAATGTACTGGCAGTAGTATCCTGATATATCTAATTACTAGTTAGTTACAATTACATTATTCGACGAGGTGTATGTGGAGCAGGTTTTATGTTGCCAGCATTGTCTTTATTTGTTTGGGTGTGGAATCATCCTGAAAAGAAAAATTCATTATAACGGTTATCTTGCAATGCGACTTATACGCGGATACCCTTGTAATAATAATGGTAATTACATTTAGATGTTTAGTCGTATAACGGAGGGCATTAAGTAGGCCTTCTGATCGGGATGTGGGTTGCTCTTTCAGAACTCGGACGCAGCCTTTTACCTATTAAAAGTAATATTCATGATGATGAGTAACAATTGCATGTGAATCAGGTAAAAATCAATACATTACTACACTCACATCAACATCGGAAGCTTTCACAAATGCCCCTACAGGATGCACATGGTCATATAGAATTACAAGGCCGACCATGACTCTGAGGACAAAGGACTGTGTTTCTTCTCGGCGGTAGCGTTGTATAAGCCCTAGACATTTCAATTTTTCAATAAAATATTTGACTCCTGCTGGCATGCGCATGCAGAGTATGCACTAACATTACTGATAAGAATAAGAATCCATATAACATAGAGATGTAATTATTGTCTACCTGGAGTTTCTAACATTCTTTGACAAACTTGTGCCATTGTTCCGAGGGTTTCTGGAGTTTGTTGAACTCCTTCAACATCCTTTTGTTCCACAAATTTTGACGTAGCGTCACTTAAAACCCTTAGCATTGGCGTGGCTTGTGCGTAAAACAATGACATGGAATTGGCCAATTCAGAGCTCACTGGAGTGTCTTCAGTTGATATTAATGGAGAAAATGAAATGCTTGGGCTGGTTGGAGAATCATCCTGCCTGTGTCGTGACAAAGCTCGCCGATAGTAGCTCAGATCATTTTGTATCGCAGGTGTTGTCATCTGAATAAATGATATATCATTAATCAAAAAATTAAAATTCAGCACTGCATTGGTATTTACTCACTTAAAGGAATCAGGTATGCGTACCTTGTACTCATCAAACTTCAAAGTGAATTCCAAAATCTCCGCAAACTGTTTGACCAACGCTTGCTGGTTTTCCAAATGTTGGGTGGGTGTCATTGGTCCCGAACATAATTCCCTGAGAATCTTTGGAACGAGTTTCTCTGAAAATTGAATTGGCATAATGAAATCAATACGTTCAAAAAGGATATGTAATTCTGAGGGTGAGAACCAAAAAAGGTATTGATCATTTACCCAGTTCTTTTGAGAACAGGTAAAATTCCTTTAGCTTAGTGACTAGGGGAAGTACTGCTTCCCATGCTTGTTTCTCTGTTTCCGCATCCGGCGTCCCAATAGCTTTTCTTATTTCCTGTGATGCTCCTTTATACCCTTGAAGATCCTGTAAAATTCGGTGTGCTCGTTCTAAAACTACTTGGCCCTCATCGTATACCTCCCTCTCTCCTTCTGTGGGCTGAGCATCTGAAATAGGTAGGTATAAAATTATTGCATAATGCTCAAACATATCTCAATTTTTTCAAATCAAATTCTCCAATTATCTCAAACCTACTTTCAAAATCCAAGAAGACATCATATTTTTGCGGTGAGCAACAGTCCTCCCGGGACAGCAGACGCAAGAGATTACCCATTTTGGCAATATACGTTTAAAATCTCACTATTTTTTATATTTAATTTTTCTTGAGTTTCATAAACACATTCATTCACTCAGTCTGTCAGTTCCAGTTTTGTCCATCAATAATATCCTTTCTTTGCATTAACGAAGTGTGTAAGTTCAAGCATTTCTGCTTTGTGTTTCCCTGTATATGCTCTTCAGTTCTGTTGAAACTTTTTCAAGTCAAAACGGGCAATTTGTATTGTTTCACGATATGTTGTTGATTTTAGATAGTATGTATTAAACACTTCATGAGCTTCTCAATCCACCTTCGCGCAGGCTTCGTTAATCTGTAAATCAAATAAGATTATAAGTTTAAAACAAATCTGGACAAAACAGCTCCATTCGCTTTGAAAACTGTGACACACGCGTGTTACGTTTTTGACATTTGCTAATTATTTGGGTTGAACCGATACACGTAACACCCTAAACGTGACAATTTCTGTAATAAATTGTATCCATTGCTTTTTGTATAGTAATAGTAAGCATATCCCATAAATCAAATCATATTTCATGCCGGAGTATAAAAAATACCTTATATAGTCAATATAGGATAGTTGTCAATTTGTCCTTCGGATTTTTACGACTCAACATTAACCAAAGTGTATCTACGTATAAAATTAATTTTTACAATTTCAATTTAAAGTAGCTGACTAATACGGCTTTTTGTATTATTATGTCCATTACAATTGCCAATTTGTCAGAAACGATATTGCCCATCATAACGTAAAAAGAATATCACCTCATTATATGGTGTGAAGTAAGTGTATATTGTGAAAACTTGAAACATTGACGTATCATTGTCCTTCATACAAATTGAGCAAAGCAGTGTACAGAGAGTATTATTTGCAGAGTTTTCCTGATTTCACATGCCGTAAATAATAATACTTAAACAGAGACAAGAGTTTTACTGTGTTATATGCTACGCTATGTAGGTTTATTTATATCAATAAACCAAACTTTTGGTTTACACTGTGTGCCTAATTTGTTGTTAGTGTATAGCTTGAGCCGAAATGTAAACTAATATCTTATTATCTCTCTACAACTGGCTCGTACGTACATATTGCTCACTTTGTGCGCACGGCACACCACCAATAATATGCATTGTGTTTATTTGTATGTGGTGTTGAGTATTTTATATGGGCAAACCAACTCTGCCTGTAAAGTCTCGTCAATTTAGTTTAATGAAACTTGGGAAGGCTTTTACGTTTTCCACAAACTACTGTCCACTATTGATAGTTATTGCCCGAACTCCACCATGTCATGATTTATGTGTACTTATTGATATTTTATCTACTTTGCATGCACTTTCACACAAATATATAATTTATTTTCCAATACCAAAGTCGGCACGGAACATTTTATGCGCTTCACTTTGTGGAACGATATATCGTACACTATAAGTAGATTTTCAGTTTTCTATACCCTCCACCCCTCTTTTTCAAACAGCTCTTGGCTGATTTCGGATTCCATACAGGTTGCTGAACCACCACTGACTGCAAAAACTGCAAATGTTCTGCATGAACGCAGCAAAAACTTTGAGTTTAAATTTAGAATTAATGCATCCTCGTGGCGAAGATTTTCCACCAACACAATTTCATTTTCAATTACAATTTCACAGTTTTATGAGCTCAAATTAGTTCCTAATTTACCTCGATACACACAAAACGCGAGTGTGCACTCACTTTCAAATCCAAAATCTCTAAAACGTCTTGAGACACGGCGTAGCCCCGGCTGGCTGGCTTTTGCCGGATGCTCACAAAATTCAAATGAGATAAGAGGACAAGACGATGAGTGAGATGTGACAGTGTTAAAATAAAAAATATGATCTTTTCAAACATTGCATTGCTCACTGACGTGTACCAGCGGCAGACACTTCTTTACACAACATAGTATATGTACCCCATGCTGCTTCGAACAAAATTAATCACCAATCTTACGTGAGCACTTTGCCTAAACTAAATATTTACACACATATTTGGATGACCTAGCAAATGCAATAGACATTAGTGTAGGCATATATTTAAACAAAATGAATATTCATACCTTTATTTCCAAAAAGAATACGTCCTTCCGTAATAAAACCATGTACACACTTTTCTACCTTAATTAATTCATGTACAAAATATACTTAAAAAAGAAAAAAACTTGTGAAATTAAAAACACATTTGCACGGAATGTAAAAATAATGAAGTTGCTCTCAACCAGAAAAATGGGAATGTGAATAACTATCTTATTTGTATATCAAAATTGTAAAGTGCAGTTGTATGTGAAATTGGTAAAACTACTTCCCCTCTGTTTCCTTCAAGACATTATGGCTCTATATTTTTCCACAGTTTTAAGGCAGTAGTAATATTATGTAGGATATTACTTATGTATATGACATGACCAAAGAGGACGGTATATACATTATATCATAACTTTATCTATGCCTACGTATCCCGTTCCCTATCTCTTTTCTCTCGCTGCTTTTATTTCAGAGTCTCTGAAAGAGAGAGAATGCCTTTTTGCTTGCACCCCAGTTCCGGTGAGTTGAGGTATAACAACTTGTTATAACAAAACTTGGAATATTATTACATTGCTGAGCCAAGTCAATTTCATCCGTCCGTGTTCATTCAGCAGATACACAATGCGTAATGTGTACCCCAAAAATAATATCACGATATACTTGCTGAAACATTGAAGCTGACGCTGCTGGTTTATGGTTACAATACATCACGTCAAATTGCAAAGGAAGGATACATATCTACATGAAAAAGAAGATGAGGTTTCTGTTGAAAAGCATGTAATGCCTCATATTTATAATATAAAAGCTCATGAGCTATGCTCTTGTATATATCGTGTGTGAATATGAACAAACGAGCATTATTATTACTGCCCATTGATATGTACATTTGCATTTGCACAGAAAACAAATTCATTGCTTTCATCGCACACGAGCACGTACAACAATATGCAATTGTGTGCATGCTACTCTTCTATCAAAAATATTTTGTCAGAATGAATGCCCGAGATAATGCAGTCATAAAAGCACGTATATATTTACTTTGTGTTGGCGTTTGGCGTACGTACTCTGTGTGTTCGTAAACTGTAATGTTGTGAATGTGAAATGCCTTTTCCTCATGCTCATGTTCAAGTACAACTTATGGAAAAGAATAAATAAATAATTTTTATGCAGCTGGTCCCCTTCTCGGCTGTCAACGAATAGCTAATATCTGGAGTAGATTGTGGTGTGGCCTGTTTAACTAGGATATGGGATGAGACTTTTTCTGGTTAGCTGAGCCAGAAATAGGCTTTATTGCTGTTTTCACTGTAGAAAATATCTTATTGAGTTGAGTGAAACACTGACACTAATGGAAGTCATAAATAGGTAATAAACACGATGTAACGGGTTCCGATGTATCTGCATGACTCTAAAAAATCTCTCATGCATGTTTGACATGCCATGAGTCGAGACACCTTTATGAAAACAGGAGAATATGAGAGGCGAAGTTTTTGGCGTAAGTACACACAACAACTTCTTTACCACATCACTTTCTTCCAGTCGGTCATGGACAAATGAATGACAAATGCAAACGTGATGGAAGTAAAATATTCCAATGAAATTCCTTGGCTGGGGTTTACCTATTTTGAAGCAGGCAGAGTGAATTCTATTTTGTATTGTGTAGCAAAATGTAATGTGCACCACACAAAGAGTGCGACAGGACATCCGAAGCCTAACAAATTGATTTAAATTAAATTCCTGCCAAGTTCAAATTAGGTTTATTATCATGGACAAATAAGCCCTTTGTCCCAAGAGGTTTACTACATGCAATGCAAAAAGGCATTCTCTCTCTCTCTACATTAAAATACATCTTTTTCATAGGCTGCATTTCGTGGAAACAAGAGGTCAAATGGCTTCATTCACCAACCACGACATATGGATGATGGCTTGGTTGGGCTTGACGATGAGGTATGAGCATCAGACGTAGTAGAATGACGCGAATGAGTAATGATGTGTCTTTAAATGAACGATAAGTTTAACTTTTAAATAGACCATTAGTCAATTATGACTGTATATTCTTCGGAATGCGTAATATGCATATCTGAGATCTGACTGAATTATTCTATGAACATGTATGCACTGCAACTGCAGGTTATAGTTTTATGGTTATCTGTGAGATGAGATCGTCTCTTCGTAAATGTACAGTATATCCATTTCCATATACCTAAACTAAACCTATGTAGCCAAAGCCACACGCACGCACATGCACACTAAGACTTCACCTTCACGTTTTTAACCTACTTTTGCTTTGAGTGAAACAAGATCCTGTGAACATCTGCATCTCTTTCAATAGCAGGCTCACATATGTAACAAACGCAGAGAGATGTAAACAGCGAACATGTGATACCTGAAATTGGTTGGGACTTTTTGGGAGAAATTACCAACGCATCTAGCATGTTCGCCTGCTCCTAGTCACTTTTTAACGAGAAGTGTGCATCTTACATTTCGATTTCATTAAAGATACAATACATTAATACAGTAAATGCAGCAGGTAACAGAAGCAGCTTAAAAACCCCTTTTCCTTTTCAGTATTATTCTTCTCACAGACAAAAAAGTCACAAAATACCAGTGAATTGCTCAAATTTTGTTATCGTACAAATAATTTTACGTGAGATGTAAGATTTTATACAAAAGTGGCTTTAACTCGGTGCGTCGTGTTGCGTCATATATGCAAACAAAGAAACGATCACAAATACTAGCAGGTGCAAACAAAAGCTGAAAAGATAACACAACAAATTGTGTGAAGATTAAAGGTAAAGATGTGTTCCAATAAACTTTAACGACTTTATTCCTCTCATAATGTTAACATGTTCTAGTGCATGTGGCAGGTAGTGCATGAAAGTGAAGTAGTGGAAGTGGACATGTTTCCAAGTTTTCAACATGCACTCTAATTATCGGTATTTTCGTATTTTACATCAGTTTTGAATACGCCTGAGATAGTATCTATTTTCTTTTAATGCCAATATGAATGTATGCAAGCAGGACACTATTACGACTTGCATAGTGTACAACAACATTGCGAAAACATATTGCATTTTGTTGTGACAGTGAACGTTGTTATTCTTATTCCTAGTTTGTTCCTTCATGTCTCCAAACGAGCAACTATGAAAATCTTGAAATGTCCAGTTTATTAGCATAAACAATCTCCTTTGAGAATTGGCTGGGATCTGGGATCCCATCCTGCATGTTGAAGTAGGTCATGAGAATATGAGAAAACAAGTACATGCTTTCTGAGAAAGAAAACAAAGGATCTTTCCTGGTGCTATGTCGAAGACAAATATATTTGGCTCAATGAGGCTTACTGCTAACGACTACGTCAATGCATGTTGAAGTAGGTCATGAGAATATGAGAAAACAAGTACATGCTTTCTGAGAAAGAAAACAAAGGATCTTTCCTGGTGCTATGCCGAAGACAAATATATTTGGCTCAATGAGGCTTGGCTTACTGCTAACGACTACGTCAACCTGAAGACATTGTGGTAAGTTGAGATTTTGCTGAGAAATAATTCAGATGTGTACCTACCCTACCACCGACCAAATTCCTTTACAGATACGTATTTATAATGTGACTACTGTGTGTTTATTGCTTTTATAATATAAAGATAACGACGATTATAGCACGTGTCGAGAAATTAAAATGAGACATGATGTTCCCTACTTTGAATTATTGAAAGTAAAAGGTAGTAGATTGCTATTTAGTGAGATTTGAATAAAGTGTGTATCCGTATCCCTAATAACCATACATACTAAAAGGCACCAGTAACACGGACGGGATGTTTATGGAATGGGTAAGGAAAGANTAGTGAGATTTGAATAAAGTGTGTATCCGTATCCCTAATAACCATACATACTAAAAGGCACCAGTAACACGGACGGGATGTTTATGGAATGGGTAAGGAAAGAAACGCAATGAAACTTTTACGGCATGTGACCTAATACGACAAACGGAGTATATGTATAACGAATTTTTCATAAATGAATTCTTTGTGCGTTAGTTACAGAAAATATTAAATTATTGTTACAGAGGTATCTATTACTTCAAATATGAGTCAGTATAGGTGTAGATAAGGTAGCGACTTGATATTGTAGGTGCCGTCATGTATACAAAAATACAAAGCCTTTGGCCTTATGATTTTACTTGAATATTATGACAATTAGATTTCACAGCAAACTGCACTAATATCAAAGACGATATAAATGAATTCATTTAACGCGTCTTTGCGTTAATATGTCTAATTTGTCCCTGAGACAAATAGAAAACTAAGCGTGAATATTGGATTCTGTATTTTGGCCGGCACTAATAGATTTATGTAAAAAGTGCAACGATTACATTGTTTTTTGTTGCATTATGTTAAACCAGTTAACCAGTGGTACAAGTGGTACAACTTATACAGCTAATCAAGTCAATAGTTAATACATTTTATGAAGCTTCATGAACACATCTGACATTCAAGGTTAAGGAATTTATACAATCAAAGTGATTTCATAACATGCAACACAAACCATGTCTTGGATGTCTTTCCACCTTACAAGGTCACACCGTCCAGTCTTCTAATGCAACTAATGCAGACATGCAACTTGAGAGAATGGGACGAGTGAGAAGGCATCCCTGAATTCAACAATGTTACATAACAAGCAGACCACTGGTCGTGTAACAACTTGTTGTACAACAACAGCAACTCAAAGCAAGTTAATTTTCTGCAAGATGCACACAAGAAACGAAGTCGCTTTCGCTTTCTGTAACAAACATGTACGCATTGTGATTATTGTGAACTTAAAGAATAGAGAGGAATCGTGTGAAATCCCAGAGTGGTCAGTCAGAAATGAGCACAGATATTGTTAATCTTATAATGTTAGCTAGTTACGAGAAATCAGTCACTGAAAGCAGACGTGGGCAACGGCATTGCTTAAGTGTTTTCGGTGAGTTTCTATTTCGAAAGTGAATTCATTTTCATTGTACAGGAATGAATATTATATTGAATATTATTTATTTATTTAATCCGTTTTGCACGTAAGCGTTCCAGGTTATAATCTCACCTGCATGTAAAACATTTAATTCCGTGCAGATAACAGTGTTGCTAATTCTGTCGAAAAAAATCTTGTTGGTAATGAGGCTTATCTTTGTACCAGATCAGAAGGTTCGCAGATCTCAGATTCAGCTAAATGGAACTTTCAATCTATTTTTGGAATGAATAATACGCATAGGTTTAAGTCATGCTACACGGTTCTCAAACACATAAAGCATAATACTTAATAACAATATGCTGAATATGGATTAAATAATGAGGAAAACAAAAGTCTTTGTTGTTGTATAATCAGATAAACTGGGGCTTATCTCTTCTGCTGTCTCACATCAGGTAGACCGTCTGCGGTTACTCCTAATAGGGTCGCCGGATACAAATGAAATGAAGATATTTTTGTGTCTTGTGAAAAACAAGATGAGGAATTATTTCAGGCACAGAGCTTCATTTCAATATTGGCTTGAAAGCTGAAACATACTCGCTATTCACTAACGCTTGTCGGCTGGCATAACAGATTTTAAGTGTTGATTTTCTTTAAATATTGCATTTTGAATTTGAAAATTGGATTTTATATACGTACGATTTATTGAAAATGGCAACCATTATCGAATCCGATATTGCCGTGCTTCCAACTATTGAAATGGAACCTGATGACGAATCAAAACTAGTACCAGAGTCAATATCTATCCCCGTATGTTCAGTGTTCAGTATTCACGGTTCAACGTCCATAATTAATTAATTAACTGACAACGGGTAGTATCGTACAATAGATAGATAGGTACTTTGGATTGGTATAACCATCAAGACATGATTTTGTTCATTCTCACGCAGGTACCTTCCGAAACAAGCATTTCGAAAATGGACAGCTATGACGAAGATCTCAACGCCAACCCATTCTTCCAATCCTTTATGGTAACCTGTCCCGATCTGTTTAGTCAATGCGTGTTGGAGCAATGGCTCATTTGTGTGCCACGCCGGGACTCCCTTCCAAAATACGCCTTTACCCTGGAAGATTTTGCCCACCATATCTTGCGTCCACTTCCAAAGCGGGTGCAGCGTCAGTTCAGTGGGGACAGCGACAGGACAAGTTACTGCGCAAGCAACAACGAGGATCCCGACGGCAGCTTTCTCACCCGGAGTGACTCTTCATGCAGCGGAGGGAGTGAGTCTGAAAACAATTTTAGTTTTTCTAGCCTCGCCAACACCACCACGTTTCTCACGACACTCTCATCCACCGCAATTTCCACTTCCAGCCTGAAAGGAAACTGGAATTACAGGACGCTATCTCACGTCAATGTAGAATACTCTGGAACTAGCCTTATCCTCGATGTTGAAATCCCTATTGTGGGAAAGTCGACTGATGGCATTGACCATTTGAATCCGCCATCCCCAGCAAGCGCGGGTGGTGGAAACGACGTTTCTTTAGGTTCATCGGAGCTCGAGCAAAATCAAAAGAACAAACCACGAGCCGAAACGGAAGACATCCCACGTGTTCAACTCCGGAAAGAAGTCCTCTTCGAGGAAACATTTTACACTAATGACAGACAAAAATATAAAGTTCTTTGTGTTGCCTCTCCTCTCAACTCCAAGGTGGACATTGAAGACGAAAACTTCGGAAACTCTGGACTTGGCCTCTGGAACCTAACTTCGCTTCGCGACTGCATTGATTTCATTTGGGTGAAAGGGAGTCACAAAGTGCTGCAAGTGTTTGACCAACACATTAAGCTGTTTCACCACAACCATCAGGGCTTGGAAAATTTCCCGTTGAAGGTTCAGAGGGATTTGGTGAACACGTTGTACCTCAAGTGCCTTAATTACGCGGTCACCAATGGTGGCATCGTGTCACCGGATGCACCCCCGGAAAATGTGGCGTTGAATGATTTTCTCCTTCAGAGACTGAAGCTAGCCACTGAAACCTATATTTTAAATGGGATTTACAGGTCAGCAATTTGAAAGTTTAATCGTATTTAAAATACTCTATAGAAGCTATACAGTGTACAGGGAAGTTGGTGGAACTAGTTTTCATTGTACGTATACAGATCGCTAATTAGTGCCATCACATCGTTTGTCTCGGCTGAAGATGCTAAACTAAATAAAGTCATGAGGAATTTGACTGAGCTTCATCCCCAAGATTTGGATATTAACAATATCCACTGGGATAATTTGACAAGGGCCAGGATGGAACTGGGAAGGTTGAATGTGTACTCATCCCCGTTGGGAAAGTTGACTTGTATGAAACGAACGCTGAGATATTTAAGACCTGAACCATTTCCCGAGTAAGTATTTAAGAAAAAAGGAGTGGATTTTGGGATATAGTAGATTCATGTAAGGTAAAATGGAATTTGTAATGAAGTTTGTAATCTTGTTTTAGCACTGAAGGGTGTCCTCTGTCTGCCGATGAATTGATTCCAATTTGGGTGTATTTAGTTGTCAAAAATCCACACGGAAATTGGATGGCACAGTTGGAATTTCTCCGTCATTTTCGCTTTTCCAGTGAAGGACAAAAAGACAACGAGAATTCCTTTTATATTGTCACATTAGAAGCATCACTGGAGCACTTGCGAAGTGGAAAAGTGCTTGGCATCTCGGACAACGAGAGGGACGTTGGCATGCCTTGTGATCTCGGTGAAGCATGGCTCCATTCTGTCCACGCGAAAGCAATGGAATCCACAGATTCCCCGTTGGGAGAAATGTTTGATGTCATTCGACTTGGAAATTGTCCTCGGTTGGAGGAGCTCGTTCAAGACTACGAGTTTGAAAGGAGAAACCAGATGCAGCAAGGAATTTCCAGGAAGTCAATAGACTTCCAAGGGCTGTGTCATCCTCTCTGTCAGTGTGAGAGCTGTGTAAAGTTTATGAGAAGAAGTGCAAAACAACTGGAGGAGCGAATGGCTCCTGCTGTGCATCTCAAAACGAGCGAGGGGCTTACCATGCTCCACGTAGCGTGCATTTATGGTAGACCCAAAATTGTGGAGTATTTGATTGACGCTGGGGCTGAGCTGGAAGCACAGGATACTGATGTAAGCCGTCCTTTATCCTTGGGTGTATTTTTAAAATCTTATTTCCAAAATGGTATTTGAAATGCGATTTTAAGACCTGTCTGCTTTATTTTAGGGAATGACAGCTTTACACTTTGCAGCCAGTCGGGGGCATCAAAATGCCTTGCTGCTTTTACTCGATGCAGGTGCAACCCTTGAATCTAGGAATATATCCTTAAATACTCCATTACACCTGGCCGCACAGAATGGACATGAAGGTTGTGTTAAGGCTTTGATATATGATGCCGAACGCTGCGGGAAAAAACTACATATCAGTGCACGTAATCAAAAAGGCGACACAGCCCTGCACTTTGCATCCCGTTGGGGATTCCAGGGAATTGCACAGATTCTCGTGGAACACGGGGCAGCCATTAAGATTCATAATATTCGACATGTCACCCCAGCTGGATTGTGCACACGATATCCACATCTTGAAAATCCTTCAGCGATCATTACGACGAAGATCGCTGGTGGAAATAAATCACGGAGATTTTATCAACATTGAGATGATTCAAAAGGAAGGATGTGGAGGAATTGTTATGCTCATCACAGAACCCAAAGAGGAACAAGAGGAGGAGATTGTAAATAAAAATAGTATCTAATAATAACAGCAGGAATGCGAGTCGCAATCAAAGCCGAGAGGGGAGTAGGGTTCCCAGTAGGAGAACAAGTACGACGCAAATGCCTGATTTGATTCAGCCTACAAACATTTCGACAACGAGCCGAAGTCGGAAGACGTCCTCCATTGTGAATCCAATGAAGGGGATTAATGAAGAAACGGCAAAATGCTTGAGAGATGTTGCCGAACATTTGGAGCACGGGCTGCAGCACACTGCAGATCCAAACTTTGTTCAAAATTACGATCACTATTTGAACGTGGATAACGATGAGACTGAGCATATTCGCAAGATTTCTGTGCAAAGTTTGGAAGACTGTCGGATAGCTTCCGCTGAGTCTGCATTTTCCGGATTAATGGCAACTGAAGACACGAGAGGTAAATCTAGATAGGGGAAAACAATGAAAATGAGATGAATCCTAAGGCTAAAATACATGAAACATGAGGTTTCTTAGTAAGTTGCAATTTTTTGACATTTTTTTTCCAGAACACGACATCCGCAAAATATTCTCGTCAATCAGCCACCAAGATTTTCCCCTTGCACTATTTTATCTTGGGATTCCAGCCGAAGAGTTGAGTAATCCTGAAAACAGCAATGTGAGAGTGATCAAGATTCCAGATTGCCATCCACTCTGCCCGTGTACCAAGTGTGTGGCAAAGAATGCCGGATTAGGATTAAGTTTGGATATAAAAAATCCTGAAGGTTATACTCCCCTTCATGTAGCAGTTCTCGGTCATTTGGGAGACCTGGCCAAAATTCTCATTAGATATGGTGCCGACGTCAATTGCCAGTCGACTAATGACAAAAAGACGCCATTAGATATTGCCAGAGACAAGGGGTTTCATGATATTGAGGACACTCTCGAATCATGTGGTGCTACTTGTACATCAAGCTTTGCTCTGGAACAACATGATGAGTTTTGGGGAAGAGAATAAACTATAGCAAATAAGTGGCAATATAACTTAAACAACTTGATCCACAAACGATACTATAAACAAGCAGCTTTAGACGTTAGTCGTATAAAAACAGGGTAGCAGTCGTATAAAAATACTGTACCGCATTTGATATGCAATATTACTTTAAGGTTTTAATTCTAAGAACGTTTTTTTATTCAAAATATTCAAAAAGTTTTACGATGATACAAAAACACTCTGCGCGCACGCCAGTTGTTATTAAGTAATGTTACTATTTTTAACTATATGAACCTACATGAAACTTAAGTCTTTCCAGAGTCTTCGTGGATTAACATATCAATATAATACTCTGATTCTCGTGAAATTATATGTTTTAAGAAAGTACGTACGTCGTTCAATAAGAAAGCGCTTTTTACCAAACGATCAAGACAAGTAATCTCGGTGCAAAAAATACCACTGAACTCATTCAAAACAGGAAGTGCAAGAGATTTGTTTTTAACAGTGAATACTAATCACATTTGAAAGGAACATAAAAGGTTTTTTTATACATATGTAAATTCTATTTTAAAGCAGTTTTAAACTTCGTGCAATGACAATGTGTAAAAAAATATTATATCGGATTGAAAAATAATAAAACATACATTATTACAATAATGTCGTAAAATGCAAAGAACATATAAACTGGGTAACAATCCGCGTTCCTAATTTCCCCATTTCTTAAAAAAAAACTCTCATTCATGCTATTTGATATCTCTAGTATATCACATCAGTCAGTCAGTCAATTTTATTTTACACAAAATTAGCTTCCATTGCTCTCACTGAATAACTTCCAACGTTTGTAACAGATCATCCGCAGAAGTGTCAAAATCCACTAAAGCCTTTTTCCTGATCACGTGTGGACTCTGAACTTGAGACTCTAGGCTTTCCGAGGATGGAGTTGATGTTGACATATCATGCTGATCAGCTTCATTCATTTCCCGGAGGACGGGAGCGTGAGGTAGAGTGCTTTCTGCAACAGGTTGCTTATTTCGGACCGTAGGGCCCGGTCCTCCATGAGGTGATGACGAGGAAGATGTTTTCGTTTCACTTATCGAGTATGCAACTCTAACTTTGTCACTTTTCTCGTCCTTTGGGGCTCCAGAGATCAACACTGACAGGAGGAGGCATAGTGTAGTGACGACGCCAATCTGAAATATTTATTTAACAACCTAGTTATATAATGCGAATAGATTCAAATCGGCAATGTTCCGATGTACTTGATAAGTGTCATAAATAATGAAACGATAGTTTACCACTTGAAAATTCCTTATATTAATCCCCATCTTCTTCACAATCAGGGTTTTATTCAGTCTTCAAACTTTTGCACTTAAAGTCACTCGTCGGTACACCTCCACATGGTCAGCAAAAAAAAAATCCCTTCAACGCGATGCACAATTTCCATCCGAATTTTTCACAAACTATACACACAAATACATATATTAATCAATGACTAGTAATAATAAGAATTTCGTCACACCAATTCTCTCACATTCTTCCTCCGCGGCCCTTATTCTCTTTTCCTCTAAAATTACATTCTTTTCAAACACAAATTTAATTAGCAAATTGATTACAGTGTTGACGTCCTCATAAAACGTGTGTAATAAGATGAAAGTGAGATGAGACGATTGGCGATAATATATAATGTCCTTAAGCACTTAAGCACTTATACATATACGTACGTATACATACAAGCTACTATATTATATTATTGCAAATTGCAATTTAGTTTTATTTTTTTCCAAAGATTATTAACTACTCCTTCCTTCCCTTTCTCGTCACTCGTCACCCCAAGCAAGCTAGTTTGTCCTCTCTTGTCGTAAACCAAAATAACTACTCCTTCCTTCCCTTTCTCGTCACTCGTCACCCCAAGCAAGCTAGTTTGTCCTCGCTTGTCGTAAACAAAATCAAAATGTGCTCTGACGAGGATGGTGTTGATGATGCTACTGAAATTGAAAGTGAATATGAAAAATAACGCGAGTGCAAGCGTGTACAAGAATATGCAAAAGTGCTTAACGGTGTAACAACAATTTTGTTTTTCAAAAGCACACGATAAAGCACACTACTACTGCTCCTCCTCACCTTACACACATCCCTTGCGCGACTTACATATATTTATTATGACTTGCTCATCTAATAGTTCACGCTACGCTTCCTCCTTTGTCAATCTCATTAAAGGGCTCTTCGAGCAACACGAGGAGAACACACGACGACAAAATGCCGAGAGAGTGAAGTAAGATGTTTGCTTGTCTTGTACGGAATACGGATACGGATTAAAAAAAAAATTTTGCACAACCTGAGCAAGCACGTATATATATGCATTCAGTCAGTAGGAGATATATGGTGATGTGATATGTGATGGTGGTAAACAAAAAGCAATAAAAATCTGACTCGGTCAACAATAAAAAGGTGACTGAAGTTGACTAGTCGATCAGCTCTTACTTTTAACAAACACTTTTTTTTAGGTATCTCCTCAAGCGGCAAAAGTCACCTCCTCTCAATATACTATATATGTATACTATTTGCTAATCAATCACCTCCGTTCCGTCCTGACTCTGTTACCCCGCTAGTGTCAACAGGATAAAAATGAACAAAGGAAAAGGAGTCGTCGTATGTTGCAAGAGTATATTTGCAAGTGTTAACCTGTGTCGTTCACATTCACGGTGGATGTGATGTGTGTGTGTAGGTGGTATGGTCGTAGAATTGTTGCGTACTTTTTTTTAGAAAAAAAATGTATTCAAACTTTTTTTTGTGTAAGAAGTCTTTGCTTTTTTGTTTCGTACCGTCAGTAAACAAAGTTTTTTACGGGGAAAATTTCGTTTCATCAGAAGCTACCATTGTGTGTGGGGATAACGTAACTTTTTTTTATTGATTCTTGTAGTAGAGCGTTTTCCTCAAAGCGTGAACCTGAACCGAACACTGTTACAGTAGAAAAAGGAGTGGATTTTGAAGCTAGGTAACTAACTGTCTGAAAAATCTGCAAGTCTTCTGTGCACACCACTACCACCACACTTTAACCTCGACGATAGCTTTAGTCTTTATGTAAAACTTCGAATGGGATGAGAGGAGATGTTGGGATGATGATGTTTGCAATTGCATTGAATGAAAAAAAATATTCACAAAGGAGCAATGTTTTGTATTATAGTAAGTTCCTTTCTTCAAAGAATGGAAAGCGTGCTGGTTGTAAATGTAATTTTTTTACCTTGTAAAGTTCAGCTCAAAATTGTGGAGCTTGTGTGTTCTGATGCAAATTGCCACACGGTGTGGTACGAAACTCTCTTGAAGCTGTGGGGTAGCAGTAAATAAAAAGAAAAAAAAACTTATCTAATCTGAGGTGTACGGAGAACCTTATTAAACAAGAGGGGATTCAAAGAGGAGGAGATACAAGAGGATGACGCGTTGTTGTACGCATGCAGACTTGCAGACATTGCAATTGCAGATATGCTCAAAAGCATAACATAACTGGTCTCCTCCATCCAACCCTGCTATTAGCACTAGGTAATGATAAGGGTGCACACCACTCAACCCTCAGCACATTTTTGATCAGAGGAGGGGATATGAAGGCTTACAGTTTTAAATTGGGATTTTAGCAAGAGCAGTAAAAGAAGTCTTAATGTAACTTGTAGCAAATTACATGCATGGCAGGGCATGGCTGGCATGATTACTCAAAAAAAATCTCATTTTTTAAGCATGGCATAAGAAGAAACAAAAAAACACGATTGTAACCTGCCGTTAATGATCTTTTTATAAAAGAGAAATAACGATTTCAAAGGAAAAAAGTATGGCAAGGTCTTTGCTTCTTTTGAATTTAAAGTGGAGTCAAAAATGGGAAAAACAAAACTTATTTGAAAAGGGACGGAGAAAAAGTATTTTGTAATGTAATTAAAAAAATTAGAGACATATCTAGTCACTGAATCGAAAGGCATTTTGTGAGTTGAGCGTTCACAAAAAACACGTTTTTCCGAGTGCATAACAGCGTGGGATTTTGAGATTGGAGCGAGCAAAATTAGTGCTAATTTCAAACATTTTGGCTTGATTGTCAGAAGTTGGCATCATGACATATTGCAGTTTTGCAGCTACAGTTACATATGATTTGAATCTGAAAGCAATTTCGAATTATACAAACCTGTTAATGACATTACAATAATACTGACGATACAAGTTAGGTATATTTTGACTGTGGCATGGATATACTCTGTGGGTACAGGAGCATAATAATAATAATATACGCGAGAATGATATATTTTTGGCAAATGAGCTACTACCATGCAGCTATCAAGTGTGTAGATCATTGTAATAAAATATTCAGTCAGTGATAATATGCAACGTTGGTAGTACAATAGCCTAGAGACTCAGTGACTGACTGACTTACTAAAAAGCCACACAATCCACAAAAGTTGATACAATTACTGTTATAATAATAGGTACAACAAGACAATTTTTGGAGTCGAAAATGAAAGTGATGCTACACGGTTGACAGTCACTCTAACAGCTTTTTTTTCTTCTTTCTTTTTAGAACTGGTGTACGAAGAACGAAGAGGTTCGAAATAAACTGCCGTGTTAGAGCGTATATATACACTTCAATTTTCAAAGTTGTAGAGCATCAAAGGAGAATAGCACAACAACAGTATTATGTTTTCTGAAGGAACCATGCTCGACTCTGTCTTGCTCTCTCTTTGTTTTGTTTTGCTTCACTTGTCTGCTCTTCCCTCATAAAAAAGTAATATTTACATTTTCCTTCAAGATAATGACGATGATTTGAAAGTGAGCAATTGAGCTTACACACATATGTATTACGGGAGAGTTTGTCACAGACGAAAATAAATTGTGTGGAGTAACGGATACAATAATAGCTGATGTAAAGCTTTTTTTATGGGATCGTGTGTCTTTTGTGTGCGTAAAAAATGTGGAAGTATTGAATTCCTTTTGTATGTAATACTACAGCAGATTGAGAGCCAGGAGATTAGCGATAATCGCGTTGTACAATAGAGATTCTTTGAATCAGGATTTTGTAACAAATAAAATTGTGAAATGGGGTGAATGAGCCAAACTGGAAGTTGGCACTTGAAAATAAGTGAACAGATTATTGTCAAAAATCATGTAGAAGAAATTGGGTTCGTTGCAAAGAAATGTTTATCTCTTCTCTAGCTGTTTTTCGAATAAATAAGTAAAAACGCTTTTGTTCAGTACTTCAGTGCACACTTTGACAATGATTCATCAAACTCCACAAAAAATTACGGTACTAGGAATATCCGGCAGGTTTGGAAAGTGCACTTTTGCTACTAACCAGAATATAATTCATTACAATTTTCAATGCACAACTTCCACTGAAAAATTTATAAGCCGGATATGCATGAGAAGACAAAGGTATCAAAAGTTGCATACGAGGAAAGGAAAATGTGCAACAAAAAGTGCACTGCTAGCCTAATTGGCTTATTTCCTTGAACTATATGGAGGCATTTTTGGTAATATAATCGTTTAAGCGGAAATTACCTGAACATTATCCGCTATCCGCTACGAGAAGTGGTGGTGGTCTGGTGGGCTATACAAGTTCATTGTTACGATTAAAATATGAAAAATGGCCAGACACGTTGAGATAAAGTGCACAACACTTTTACGCTTGTTATCTGGTGCATGCGAATAGAAAATGTGAACTGCTTTCTGCATTACAGTGTTAATTAGCCTTTCTGTGAAATGAATGAAGCTGACGTGAAGGAAAAAACGGAAAATTTTTCAAAAAAAGCCTTGTCAAACAAACGCACGCACCCTTGCGCATCCCGACATCTTACCTCGATCATGGCTCGCTCATCATCGCTCCTCTGATTTACTCTAATCGTAAGCTTGCAAATGTATACATTTTCATTGGATTTCTATGGAGTTCAAGAGGGCTTATTGCCAAAAAATGTTGAAAATCAGAAAATGCACTTTGTGTTCAAAAAGAAGGAAAAACTGAGAGTATATGTTTTCTAAGTCCATGGGAAAAAATGGCCAGCAATAAAATTACTGCAGTTTTCATCAGCGAGCAGTTAATATATAATAATAATCTTAGGTTTTCATCCCAAAAATGGTACAAAAATCGTGCTCATCACACTGGAAGTGTATTTCCTAAATGAAGAAGTCTTCGAAATCAAGGAGAAAAAGGATCTTCACCCGCTGCTTGAGCCTGTTTTGGAGAGTTGTGCTGGCAATCTTCGGTTTTTGTATTGGGCTCGGGTGTTCCCTGCTTTTTTACGAGTTTGTCTTGTCGGAGATGAAATTCGATGAAACTTACAAGGCTATCATGTTCCTTAGCACGGCGACATTTTTGGGTGTTGGGTTTGCAATTTCGAAACAGGTACAACTTGTGGTTTGCACACATGTTTGCACATTTGATGATTACGCCTATCCTTTTTCAAAGTCACGGCCCAGTAATGACCCCTCTTCTCTGGTGATTTGTAGATTGTTGTTGTAACGCTATTAACTCTGCCAGGGTTTGCAGGACGGGCGGGACGGAGAGCCCTACAAGCCGGCATTGGGATCTTGCTTGTGTCAGGCCCCATAGAAAATCTTGGGAAGAATGCGGAAGAAACCCTGAGATTCTTGGCTTGTATTAAGGACATGCTCTGGGATATATTTATGACTGGGTTGGACCTCGTTTTGGGTCCGATCCAGCATATTATTTCTGATATTAAGGTTACAAAAAACTCGTAAGTCTTTGTAAAATTAATGAGCACCTTCAGGAAAGTGACCATCCTTTCTGGTTACCAGACTTCCGCTTCTGAAATGCAATCTGACGACACCTACAACGTATCCGCGATCAAAGACGCGATTCGACCAGTCTTCGAGGAGATTGAGGATAAGGAGGAATCCAATCAAATCAAAGTGGAAAACGATGAATTAGACTCAACCATGGTGAGCAAAGCACTTTAGTCTACTTTGAAAATAAACTTTAGGGGACAATATATTGCTTTTAGAGGGAATGAACCATGTTTCGCAGTTTTCAAACGCAATCCTCGTCGCTTTAATGCTTGTGTTTGAACAAGTCTTGAAAATTGTCGTAGACTTCGCAATATGGTAATGACGAGGCGGGATGTCGTAATAGTGCCGTAATCGTTGGAAAAATATGGCAAAATATGCTAGTTTCAGTTTCATGACTGATGCATTTCATAGTTCATGGTTGCTAATTTTTGATGGAAGACATTCCATATCAACATCAACTAAAGGATCACGATTTTTTCATCAGACAAAATGATAAGCACTCTCGGATGCTAATGGTCGTGACATTTTTGAGTTGATAGAAAGAACGCACGATAGTATTATTAGAATATGAGGAAAGGAGGAGTTAATATTAAAAGCAAAATTAGTAGGGAAATGCTGATTAATTATGATGCTGTCTGGTTCACATCGCTATGCATACGTGAATACTATAGGCATTTTAGCTTTTCTTAGGTAGAACTACTGCGTAGTTTGTATGAATGAGTCAGAGAACTCCATCCAAGACGGAATTAGAGCATAGTTACACACGTCCGCGTAAGCAGAGAGCAGAAAGGAAAATTAGATTTTAAAAATGTAATATAGTTTGGGAGCAAGGCCCGAATCTCCAGAGGAAATGAAGTCCTCTTGCCCTACAAGATCTGTAGGTTTTTTTTACTAAAATACATTTCGTGCCTAGCTACTCCCACATATTACAAGAGGGAAAGTTGCGGAAATTAAGAATTTTGCAAAACTACATATTACGTACCTACTTATTAGATCCCTACACGAAACATAAAATCACATATATAACGTGTATCTCGTAAAAATCTTGTGTACTCATAGAGTCACAGTCGTCGCAAGCATGCACACTTATTTGCTCAAGATTTTTGCTGATTGTCGGGATGACGTGAGGAGACAAAATTGTTTTTTCATCTGCTCACTGTGCTCATATACATGCTTTGTGACAACAGCAACAGTAGTCAGGAGTAATCGTAATGACAAGACAAGACTTAATGGTAGCAATTTCCTTATAACCACGTTTCACAAATACTTGGTGATTTACTGTTCTTATTTTATCGAAAAAATGACAGAGGAAGGGAAGAGAGAGACTATAGTTAGTATGTAGTGCGGTGGATGAACATCATAGAAAGTGAAATTGAATAGATGAATGATAATGATAATTGAAAAGGCTGTATGCAATATTTATTACAATGTAGTCAAGTATCTCCTTTACATTCCGCTTCCGCTTCCATTGATGACTAAAGTCCGACTCGTGACATATTTAACTTGTAACAGATATGATACGGGCGGGTAGGGAGCAGAAAATAAGTCTGTCCTTCGTACAAGTACTCACATCAGCACCCCACCAGGAGACTCACTGGCTCTTAAGTTGATGAATATTTATCCAATTAAGGGGCATTAATTTGCATGGTGAGTGGCTGTGCAATTTTGAGCTCTTACTACAAGAGCACATCATGGGAGTTCCGGTATCACATTGCTCATATAATGAAGGAGAGTAGTACCTTAAATAGCACAAGCTCATATGTACACGAATGGATTTACTCGAGTTGACGACGGAGTTTGAGATACTCTCTCCCTTTATAATCCGGTGACATTAGCCATTGTCAAGATAAAGTTGGGATAAAGTCCCAAGTGGTGATATGGAACAATTACAGTAGTCTTCCTCATCATCTGGACTATCGCCGCGAGATGAGAGTTGGAGAGGAATATTGTCTTTTGCAAAAAAAAACTACTCCACTCCGCTTGTGAGACACACTCGAAAGATATACAGGTTTAATTTGGCGTAATTTGCATTGCAGATGGTGTGATGTTTTAGTAATCCTTAGAGAAAAAAAATATATATGAATGAGATTCCAGTGCGATGCATATGCTAACTATGCGAACTGCTAACTAAATTAAGTTAGGACTTTTGATTGCAATTTGCATTCCCGTAATCCACTTTTTTTCTTCTCCATAGAATAAAACTGGTAAAAAGCGTTCCGAAACGCTGGAAAAGATGTACGCGGTGGGAAAAAATGAAAATGATACACAAAGGGCGATAAAAAACTATAGGAAAAAGCTGGCTTATAGATGTGAAGGTAAAACACGGATTGTCTAAAAGTTTGTGAATTGAAGTCATGGAATATGCTAATCACACTCACGACAAGTTATTTATGAGGGATACAATACATTTTTATACCTTTTAACTAAACACACACACGGTCGACTCAACTAGACATAATAAACTTTGACCCAATCCGTGAATTTTTTTTTAAAAAACACTTTGGTGCTTTATGTCTTTCCAAAAAAAAAGAGATCAAACGAGCTGATTACTTTGTTCCTGAAATGGTTGAGTGGCAAATGGGAGAAACTCAAGTTGAGGTGGTGGGTTGGTTGGGCTGGTTGATAAACTGCATAGTGCATAATGATCAAGTTCAAAGGATTCAAATGAGTGAACGCGATGACAACTTTGAAGCGTAACATTCAATTTTGATATTGAAAACTTTTGTAAGCCAGTGGCGATGATGGTGTGATGTTGTTGCGTGTGTGTAGCCATATTATTTGTAAATTGAGATTTAGCCAGTTTGATCCTTAGATGTGGTAGCTTACGTCATGCACTGTTTTTGTGTAAATATGCGTGATTGACGGTAATGAAAAATGTTTTTTAAAAGGTGGAGACCATAAGTGCATCGCATCGTGAGAGGTTTACTAGTTTTGAAGTGCTCTCTATACATGTCAACAGTTTTTCTTTACCTTGTCACAGAAATCTACACAAAAGGGACACAAGCATGTATAAAAATCTTTGAGGGGAAACTTCACGAGTGTCAAGAATACTTTGGCTCAATCGTGTCCTGGATAATCTGCTGGCCTATGAAGTTAGACTTTATTTGTGACTTTGTAACTGGTACGCCATCAATATAAACACATTGATTCTTTCTTACAAAAGTTTTCCGTTTGACAACTGTCATTTTTCAATTACCAATACTACTTTCCTAAAAAAAAGTGCAGTCGCGTTACTGGTTTTAAAAAAATTGTAAATCTTAAATAAGTATATTTTGATTTCTGATGCATTTTTTAGATTTCACTGTAGGCAACTCATGCCCCGTAACCGACCTCATCGACGATAAGTTCGGGGATAACTATGCATTCGTAAAGAACGGGATTGAGGACTTTAAACAAAATTTCGCCTTCAAGATTAATTACCTAGGGCTGCCGAGAATTGTAAGCTGAGCTGAAAGTAAACACAGAAAATCTGACAACTTTCCGCCCCATACTGCAAGCTCATTAGCTTCCTCTGTGAGTGATTATGTTTGACGAGGGGTTCTACAAACTAAACTTATGATTTTTTTCCGAGTAGATCAGCCTGGACCAACTCAAGTCTACCCGGGACGCTATGCTCGAGCAGTTCCTGAAATCGAAAAAGCATGTTAAATGGTATCTTGAGACGATCAAGCGCGCCCTGGCATTCACATATCTTCTCGTCTTACTCAGGTACTTTCGGTGCTCCACCACCGTGACAAGTGTATGTAAAAGCTTCTTGATGAAGCTATAACGGTAAAAGGATAGTGCGGGTGACAGGGAAAGACTAGAATTAACAAATGAGTCAGACAGGGATATCCCTCCTACACGCTCAAATTATTATTCAGTTCAGGAACACACTACGAAAAAAAAATTATCACGGCATAACGTAAAAACTTTTTTATGTGCTCATGATACACGCATAACATCAGCTTTTTTCTCACAGATTACCCAAAAAAAACTTTCTCAAGGAAAAAAAAAATTATTAATGTAGAGAAACAAGGCATTAGCTCTTGACTGGTAATACATTATGTAAAAAGTAAACCTCAACTTGGGGAAATATATAGGGAGTTAGAAAGGGATACCAAAAATGTAAGATTGAACTTACTCAACAGTTTTTATTTTATATATAACACACCGATACAACTTAACTAGTAGAGTAGGTATGTTGATCACTTTCGTACTCTGTATAAGTATAGATAGGTTATATATATAATATTTACCAGGACAAAACTTTGACATCTATTTCTTGTTAGGCTTATGCCTATATTCAACATTATGCATATACGTAGGTGTATAAGCATTCTAGCATTATCAACATCAGTGATGAATACTCAACAAAAAAGTGTGCTTTATCTTTTTATCGAAGGAAAAGGGAGTGAGAGTATAGCAGTTTTGCCATCTTTTCTCAGGATTTTTAGTGCGGTATCACCCGAGATATAGCGCATCACACAAGAGAAAACTTTATTAAAGTAGTTTTTATCATGTTTCCCTCCTCAAGATACGCGCAGAGGATTTTTATTTTTACTCGTTCTCTCTCTCTCTCTCTCTCTCTCTCTCTCTCTCTCAGTGTTCAAAATTTCATGCGTTCTTTTATTGTACAAAAACCTCAAACTACTTAGTTTGAGCAAAATGGCAATTTTATCAAAATCAATTAAATTAAACCAGGACATAATGAGATTTTATGAGCTTTTTCCTCGTAAACTATCCAGACTTCCAATAACATAGTTTAGAACAAAAAAATGGGAGAAATGACAAAAAAAGTTTTAATGTTCAGTTCAGTTCAAACCAGTGTAATGATGGAATTTGGCCTTGTATGAATATATAGAATAATTCTCTGAAAGTTTTATTTTCATGTCACAAGATATTGAAGCAATTAATTTTCCGATTATATCTGTAATTATATATGCTCGCAGTGCGATACAATACCACAAAAAGTACTTCTTGAAGCTCTCCTTTGACAATGTCTACCCGACCAAGTACTTCCTCCTGATAAATAAGCGGAGGCGGGCTGCGGATAAAAAAGTTATTTTCCCTTTAAAAAGTTTTGAAAAGGGAGAGCTGATCAAAGTGAAGCGTTTACTCCTGACTGTGCCTGAAATGAAAACGTTTATGAAACGCATCTTCTTCCAGTGTATCATGGCCATCGGTGCGGTCACCATATTCGCCCTAGACCACATTTACAAAGAGCTTCTCACATTACTCCAGAACCACGCTGAGATTAAGTTTAAGCAGCAGGGAAAGCTCGAGCTGGGGATTCAAGTGACAGGGAAAGGCTTCCTTGCCAAGTTGCTGAGAAAAGTTGTTAAGGATTTCCGCGTTCACAAAGATATTGACGTTACACATTTCACAAAACGTATGCAATCATCCTCAGGAGTACAAAGTACAATAATACCAACTAGCTTCATAATAATATGCAAACTAAAACGAGAGAATTATTTTATCTTTCCAAAACAGCTTGCTTACCTAATCCCAGCACCACCCATGAAGGTTTCTATCACCGGGTTATCGTCGGATTTTGCATTCTCTTTGCTAATGCCTATTTCGAGCCTCATCTCCTCCGATTTCAGCACTGCATCGCGGACTACTTTTACACCAACGTAAGCTGAATGAAAATGTAGTCTCTCTTTTAATATTAAAAGGGTGGAAAAATTGTTCACATTTTTTTAGGATCTTCTTGCCTCGTTTTGGACTAGCATAATACATAAAGTGAGGGTTTCTGGATGCTTTTGTACATTATTAAAATGAATTTTTGATGCCTTTTTCGGAAAAGCATCTCTGCAGCATTCCTCCTCTTTTGATGATGTTTCGTTTCATGCATACCTAATAATAATATGTTGAGCAATATCGTAACATTTTTTTTTGATAGTACACTTTTTGTGTGTGTTTTCGTCACTTTGCAGCGCTACAAAAAGCGGAGTGTCTGGTTGTACAATGAAATGCTGAGGAGGAGACGGAGGAAGATGAGCCACTTAAAGAGAAAAGTTTTGGATAACGCAGAAAAGTTCCGGACTTTTGTAAGTGAAATGTAAACGACTTTTCCCTTTGCACTCTGCTATTCTATTAGCAAAAAAGGATGCGCCAGATATCCCATCTGACATTTTGAAGATGAGTTGTTTATTTTCATTGAAAAAACACGAACAAAAAAATTATTGCCTGTGAAGCTTCATTTCATCCCAGCTCAGCATAAATCCAATAGGGGTGACATTGCATCTGACATTTTCTCTTTTTTTTTCAGTAAACATCATCATGTTCATTTTGCTGATGTCATGCTAAAATCTCATCCTTTTGTTTCCCAAAAAACCATGTTATTCCCATTTGAATGAAGCATGTCAGTTTCAAGTTATAAAGTCACTTCACTTTTTACAAACAACCACACTTTTCGCAACGATGCATGGAGCGAAATTAGGAAAGGGGGAAAATGTATCAGTTTTGCATGTAAAAATGCAAGCTTGAGAGTGTAGTCATGTGGGATGAAGATGAAGTAGGAAAAAGTACAAAAAAAATCCTGTCACCACCTCGTACCTACACATAGAGTAGAGAGTGAGTGTGGCTAGGCATTCGTGCAAATCAGCTAAAAACGCAATCTTCTCAAGAGCCATATATATACCCGCAAGGGTTTTATAGGGCACCTATGTTTAATGCGTAGTTGGTCCTACCAGTCAGTAGTCCTTTTGTTCATGTTCCTCCTGTATTTTTTTTACAAAATACAAAAAATTTCCATTTCTTTTCTTGTCTTTCTCAATTTACGACAAACTACCTGAAACCCATACATTACCGCGGCGAGGAGAGGAGTGCACACAGACATCATGTGCTCGGAGGAAGTGCACTCCTTCTGTTTCTCGAGTTAGAAATTCTCTTCTCCTCCTCAACAACTCATCTTTTATTTATCAAAACCTCTTGATGCCTCCTTTACAGATTCCCCTCAATCCACTTCAACTCCTGGCGAAATTTTTTCCGAAGCGGTGTGCCTGCCTCAAGAGATGGAAAGCTGGGAGGAAGAAATGCCTCCTGTGTATGGCTAATGGCGCAATCCGCCATTGTCCCCAATGCGGTTTCTCGTATTGTGCCGAGTGTTTTAAAGACATGGATCAGAAGTGCTTGTACTGCCTTGCGGAGCGCGAGCAGAGAGACCGACAGGATGAAGCCATAGCTAATGACCAGCCAGACGATGTGGTTTGACTCAACAAAAAACAAATCTGATGTTCGTTGTGGGGTGGTGGTGGTGGTGGTTGTGGGTGTACTTTGGCGTGTTTATTATTGTGTTACATGTTACGTTACAATAAATATATGCTACAAAAGAAAAACACAAAAAATTTGCCCAAATTTGAACTGATGTGATCAGATAATGATAATGATGGTTGACTCATGTTTGTCTTTTGTTAGCCTCGTTATCAACTCAAAATCTTATGTAACGGCTGATATTTTTTTAAATCGGTTGAGCATGCTTTCGACTCAAATAGATTAGTAAACCACCGACGTTGTTGCTGGTTGACTACCACACAGCAACATAGTTCACTAGGCTAAAAGTAAGGAATTCATGAATGAAAACGCACATTATGCATGGGGATTGGGAAACGAGATGAGAATAGAGGAAGTATTGTTTTTTCTTCGTCTTTGATTGGGGGACCTCTGGCTCTCGAGTTTTGTTCTAGATTGAGTGGTGTGAGTGTGGTATTTACCATAAAGCATCATCAAACTTCAATCACGTTTTTTGTCAAGGATGTTACTGGGCTTCACGCATTAAATGAAAGTGAATTTTGATTGTGTTGGACTGTGCAGCAAGCTTGCAAGATGTTGTTGAAAGTTTTAAAATTTTTGCTAAGAAAAAAAGTCGTGTTGCTGTAATTTGCTAGTTTTAAACATGCCTGAATTTCAATTGCATATTAGAAACAGTCTTGAAGTGGAGGATCTACTTTTAATCTGATGTTTATGTTAATCGAATGAGAATGAGATTTATGAATTTGGTCATTTAAATTATGCTAAAGGGTTTTATTTAACCTCGGGCAAACTATGATTCACACAGATTGGCAGATTGGGTGACAAATTGATCAAAAAGTTAAAGTATTACTATCAATCTGTGAAAGTCTAAAAAGCAGCTACCTATTTTATATTCTCATAAAATAGTATCTTGGAGCATAGTAGTGATTCCGTGAAATCCAACCATATACTCGAATTGCGTAAGAAAAACTCCGCAGATGTGCTTCTATCATGAAACCAAACAGAGCGTAAAATTTCTTGGTACTGCGTAAGGTAACGCAAATACCAATTAGATTGCAAAACGAGCAGTTTTGCATAAAGCCAATTTCGGTCTTTTATCGAGGGAATAGAATCATTTGCTATAATGGGAATGGCTAACAGAGTAAAAGGGCAAGTGCGTCGCACAATAAGGCTCGTTTTCTAGAAAAGCATCTTCAAATTTGCATATTATTCTTTCCAGGTTAATAATAGTTCTTATGCAATGCGTGTTGAGTTCGAATCCCGGTTTCTTGTTGCTACCATTTGGTCGCAACATTCCCTAAATATTCTTGTTCAAATACCAAAACCACATTGAATTGAATTAATATGAAAATCTTTTTTTTTTTAGGAAATTGTACCCACATTAGGGGTTGGACCATACATACATAGTTTCTCGGTAAACGTGGTCGAGTTGGGTTGGCCGGTTGCTGGCGTTTGGTATTTAGGTTTCCGGATTGGAACAGGTAACCAAACTACCGCTACCCACACACTTTGATCCTGTCTGCATATTACTATCCTGAGCGTTTTACAATCTTTTTTCTCCGATTTCCTTTCCTAATTTTGCTCCTGCCTACATCCTACTTGTCTGTGAGGAAGGGGATAGCATTAAAGATTCAAGCATCAACAGCTCAGTTTCCATTTCGAAAACATGTGTTGTCTGTCTGCCTGTTTCCCCTTTGCCTATCTCCTCTCATCTGCATGCATAAGTAATGTACGTGGGAAATCGGGCCGGATGAGGATTGCGAGCTGGAGTTTCCAAAGCGTAAATCCTATATTCCGCAGCAAACTCTTTCGCAATGGGCACGACGACACTTTCTTTCTGGCCAAACGCATGGCTGAAAATGCTTTCATGTATTGGGATATTTAAATCAATATTTTTTTTAATTCTTGTAAGTCAAGTAGTGGAACTCAATCACACCGTGTATGAGTTAGTCACTAGTCTGAAAGGAACCTTATTGGTTTGACACTAACAGACATTCAATTTTTCGACAAGTCTACAATTTCCAGCACGATGCCCCTAATTAAATAGTCAATCGCCGGATATGTTATAACCAGTAGGTGTGTAACGTACAATTGAATAGACAAGATAGGTGTAAATGATTAAAAAACGTAGCTGATTTGCGTAAAAAAAGTATATTATGCAAGCTGATATATTAGCTAATATTACTTTAACAAAGCTCCAACTAATCTTGTGGATTCAATTTACAAATCCAAAAAATACTTTCGTTCCAAACAACGCCCATCACGGATCAACTTTCCTTTAGGGACTAATAAAAATGTGCTTATGTCAAGGGCTCAGCAAACAACGTGCGAAACAGCAAAAAGGAGGACCAAAGTGCTTAGCCAAATTAAACGAAGCCATCTCGCATTACATCGAGTACAGCAATATGTATTCGGTATCCTTCCTCGGCTAAAGTCATAACACCATACATAGCTTCCTTCATGATAAAGAATGTAGTTCAAAAAGTCAGGATCATGTTTCAATTCCTTACAAATCTCCGATTCGGGGTTTTACTTTGTGCAACGGAGAACATATATCTCTGAATGTTACAAGGGTTTTCATAGTACTACTTACTTGTCGTTGCGAGTGACTGTAAGATAATTCTATCGCTAATCCTTACAATGGATAAAGTGAGCATGAGCGTACTCATTATTCCAGGAAATTCCAACTGAGATACTATACCTACATACATCAGTGTAACATTCCACTCGTGCTGTTTACCCAGTACACATCCAATCTTTATCTAATTTTCTTTCCATCCGATAAGTCAAGTATGTCACCGAGATCGTTTTTCCTCCAGGAAATTACTTGGCACGTGGACTCCAAGGGTGTGCTCAGAAGCACAGTGTGCAAATTCCATGTATCATGACATTAACAAAATTCCTATGGAAATCCGTACAAAAGCCTACCATTCATTCTCTCTCTCTCATCGGAAAGACCACCCAGATTTATTGCTTTCACTTAGCAGACTTGCGAGCAAAAGGGAGATTGCTTTCGGGAGATCAAGAAGCAATAATCAATAAATGTTATGTTTTTATCGTTTCAACAACTACTTGCTGCGTTACAAGTCCATGTCCATGTTTTTTACCAAGAAGCTTTCCTAATATTCTTCTGTGTTTTGGAGGAGAGAAATTCATTGAGAATTCAAGGTTGCTGAGTCTCAGCGGATATATACAGGGCTTTCTACATTATGTGCGCCCCGCTCTCTCTGTATTGATGTGAAAAAACTCATTTTTATCCCAAAGCCTACAAGAGGGTTAAGTCATAAGCAGACTTACTTGGAGCATTATTTCGGTTCGCTTATTCGAATCCCTGGCGTCTTCAAAGTGGCTCCCGCTTCTGTAGCTGCCTTCGTCCTGGCCTTGAAATAAATTGAAAGTTCAACAGGCCATGGGCCTGTGTCAATGAGGATAAAAGGGAGAGGCTAACAAAAATAATTTTTCTTTCGTCGAGGTATGGGCATCATGATTCATGTAAAATGCATCTGAATCCACAATTCTATATTTACTGGCTGTACAACCTCCAACAACGAGGTGGAGGCGCTATTGCGTTAGCAAACATAGATGCATTTTTTTCCTTTCAGTCACAACCAGAGAACCTGTGCTAACGCGTTAGGCTTCCATTCCCTTTTTGATCGTTGTATCATTGACTTATACTGGAATAAAAAAATACATTTTTTCGATAATTTTTTTTCTTCCAAAGTGGAGGGATCAATGCACTAGTCCAATCGTGGGAGTTGTTCTTCTTGAGTAACATACGGCGGACCAAAAGAGGATCCAGATAATATTTATCTTTTTGTTGTGAAGTGGCCTGCAGAATAGCACTTCATGATGGACTCATCCCATTCCCAAGTGAATTTAGCCCAAGGTATATCTCCTTTTCAAATAAAAAAAAACTCCAGCTTTTATATGACTTATTATGACTTTGATGTGTACGGATGTCAACTTTCTCTCCTCTTTCAAAATAATCCCCTGTCACATAGTATATCCCGGTGAAATCAATAATGAAAAAGCCATAATATATATGATAGAGTTGATTCCATATATAACAAAATTGAAATGTTGAGAAAAATGGAGTTTTTTTTATATATTCCTTATTGCAGAGGGACTTCGTGTAAACAATAGGCCTCCGCTTCGCGGCTCCGGCTCGTACCCAACAATGATCCGAGCGCGGACTGCAAATCGCAAGATATCAAAACGCAGTGAAAGTATCACAATAACAGGCGCCGGCTCCGTGTCCCTCGAGAGAACCAGGTCAAACTCGAAAAAGCGAAAGCGAATGGTGTACAGCCGAGTAAGTCGGAGGAAAAGTCTGGAAAATCTGGGATTACTGGTGAGAAACCGATGTGGCACAGCAAAACTACAGTGGCCTTCAGGTTTGAGTTTTTGAAAGAAAAAAAATACGATAATAATATATCGGAGGAAGTCTAGGAGGTAATATATGTTCCAGTGGCTTCCTGAGTTTTATATTTTCTTCTGTCTTTATTACTTCCAAAACACAATACATCCCTTCCCCTCCTGATCTATTTAGTTCTCTTCATTTCCTCGCTTTATTAGTTTTCCCCCTTTGATCAGATCATGTGTGTACAGGAAGCCCCTTAACAAAGTTTCCTTTTGTGAACTTGTTGACGTGTCCCAATTTCCTCCAGCTTCTAAAAAACGCGAAATGAAGAGAGAGATAAAAAAATCAATGTGAAGCTAGGGTCTTAGAAGATTATTATTAAAAATCATGTTGGGCTCCCCGTACCGTTCGACTCACCCCAATTGGTTCTTTCTTCTAGATAGAAAAGAAAGAAACGGACGTATTCGAACTGCTTCCTGAAGGCTGTCTCAAAGTTCGTCAACTTTCCGTGCGGGGAAGAAGGGCCGGGAAAAAGTATGCTGCAGCCCGAGAAGTTTATTACGAGAAAGTGGAACAAAGGCAGGAAACTCGGAAGCCATCAGTGGCAACCAACTTTATTCCGGGCGGTGAAGGTCACCCCGCGGAGGATAATCGACGGAATGTCATAGACTGGAAGAACAAGCGAAACATTAGTGTCATTGTGCGGATACGGCCGAAGCAGAGCAGGGAGTTGGAGAATAAAGCCATTATATTTAGAATGGACTCGAACACGATTGTCTTCGACCCGAAGGAGAAAACCAAGGATTTTTATTTTCAAGGGGTGAAGCAATTAACTCGAAACGACTTTGGGAGAAAGAGACCCAACCGGAATATGTCCTTTCGCTATGACAAGGTTTACGGACCGGAATCGACTAACAAGGAGATTTTTATGGATAGTTTGGGCGATCTCACGAATCATTTAATTGACGGGTATAACTGCACCGTGTTCGCCTACGGAGCGACAGGGTCAGGTGAGTTGAACGAAGCGAAAGTGTTACATGAATATTTGATGAGGGTAGGGAGGGAGGGAGTGGAATTGGTCTTGAAATTTGATGTTATTATTATTATTATTATATATTGCAGGCAAGACGTACACCATGATAGGCTCCCCGTCCAATCCCGGCCTGACAGTGCTCATGGTGGAATCCCTCTACAAGCGAATTGGCGAGATAGCCCAATACTATTATTATTATATATTGCAGGCAAGACGTACACCATGATAGGCTCCCCGTCCAATCCCGGCCTGACAGTGCTCATGGTGGAATCCCTCTACAAGCGAATTGGCGAGATAGCCCAGGATTACGAAAGCGAACTGGTGGTTTCTTACTTGGAAGTGTACAACGAGACAATTAAAGACTTACTCCGGCCTGAGAAGGAGCTCTCAATACGGGAAGACGGGAAGAAGGGGATCATTATTCCGGAGCTCACGTACTACAAGCCTCGCGGCCCCAGTGAGCTGTTAAAATTGTTACGGAGTGGCAACCGAGCGAGAACTCAACACGCGACAGACCTGAATTCAGAGTCCTCCCGGAGCCATGCCGTGTTTGAGGTGAAACTGAGTCTCAAGAAGAGAAAACAGTCGTCGTCGTCGTCGTTCCCGAGAGACCCATTAGAAAATCAACATGAGGAGAGTCAACCTCATCATGACTCCTTCCCAGCTTCTCATCTCCTACCCCATGACGATCCAATTGAGGGAGGAATTAACAAAGTAGAAGTGATCCACTCAAAGCTTGTCATGGTGGACTTGGCGGGATCGGAACGGGGAGCGGCGGCTGGGAACCTGGATGGTGCGAGGCAACGGGAAGGAGCTAGCATCAATAAGTCTCTTCTCGCCCTGGCAAATTGCATTAGTGCGCTCGCGGATGGGAAATGTCATATCCCGTATAGGAACTCCAAGTTGACTAGGCTGCTGAAGGACGCTCTCAGTGGAAACTGTACGACTGTAATGATTGCAAACATTTCACCATCAGCGATCACCTCTGAAGATACCTACAACACTTTGAAGTATGCTGACAGAGCGAAAAGCATCGTGGGGCCGGGCAGCAAGCAAAACGTTTTTTTGGAGGATTTGATTGAAGACGGCGTCAAGTCTCAGGTGGCCGAGTTACAAGCAAAAGTTTTGCAGTTGGAGGAGTTATTGGAGGAAGAGAAACTCAAACATGAGGTAATGGCAGCCGCAACATCTCAATGTGGACGATCAAAGAGAGAGCAGCAGCAGCCTTGTGGAGGTGGTGGAATGCTGGGAGAAGGAGATGGGCCGCAGACAGGACGGAGGAATTCTGAAAATCAGGAGGATGAAGAGCCGAGTGTCAATAAAGGATCCACTTTTATCATTTCGGATTCTACAAAACTCCCTAATGAAATCAAGAAATATATTGACACTGCTGCGGAACGGGGCCGAGTGTTCTCAAAGTATGTGGCTCACGCCAAAGAAGCCACGCTGAATGAGTGGACCGTGCTGAGCAGAAAGCTGAGAGCGGATATGGCCGAGTTCTTCACAGGGAGACTACAAGTGACGGATGAAAAGTACGTGGATTTTGCCAAATTGAAGAACGAGATGGGAAACATTGTAGAGAATATTGGAGCGCTGAATGAAGAGCCAGACAAGGACGCCCTTGAGCTGAGGAATTTGTCCGAGAAAATGGAAAACTATTTGGGAGAGTATGTAAACAGCAATTTGGTGGAGCGGGAGCAGGAGTCATCAGCCCCAAACCTGCCATCGGCGTGGGAAAGTGAAAGGAAAACACTGGTGACAATAAGGCTGGACCAGTATTTGCTGTTTAAAAGGATGCTGGGTGAGGCGGATGGGAATAAAAAGGTGGAACAGTTTTACCACACATTTTGTCAGCAAATAAACAACCATTTGATCACCTCGGGGGTGACGTTGATGCAAGCGTTGAAACTAGTTAAGAGCATGTACTCTCGACTTGAGTCAACAAACGAGCTATCAACGTCGATCCGAGAGGAGTATAAACAAGTGTTGGATGCTATTTATGGACTGGGATTGGCAACCACCACCTCGGGACCGGGTGGCAATGACGGGGTAGAACGGGCAGATGGGATCCAAAATTGTATCAACAACTCACAGTCGTCAGTTCTGGTAAACAAGCTGGGGAGACGGGGCTCCCAGGTTGCAGAGGACTTTAACAATTTACGGAAATTAGTGGAACGCCCGTTGTGTGCCCACTTGAACTCCTCGGATGAGATGGTCTCTCTAGGGAAAGTGCTCGGCTCAAGTCCGCTCGATGGGATTGAAAGTTGGAGCGAAAAAATGTACGAGCCTCCTCCGTCGACGGGAGAAAGTTCAGGAATTCCTTCCACGGCTGAAACTCTCTATCGGCGGCGGGATACCCATTACTACTTTGGAGATGATTCATCCTTCATGGAAGCTCCGTCTCATCACGAACTGAATCTCGAGGTTGGAAACTGTTGGGGAATGAAAAGTTCCAAAAATCAAGAGCCCGCTCTGGTCAGCAAGACGGTTACAAATAGGCCAAATCCTAATCCTCTCCAGACAGGAGGAGTGAAGCCGGATATTACATCTCGACGAAGTAAGCTGATGCCCAGTCCTCCGCCAAATCACCACCGCCACCATCACCTCAATAATAATAGCTTTTCAAGCAACAAAAGTCTCAAAGTATTAGCAAAGGGAGAATCTGGCGGGGGAGCCATCATTAGATCCACATCACCTCCAGAATATCCAATGAGTCAAGGACAAAAGAGTCATCATCAAAGGCTCAAGGTCAATCCGGCGAGAAAGTCGATGCCCATCCCACCTCATTCCAGTAAGGGAGCTATTGACTTGACTTCAGAAGCCCGGCTAGTGAACCATCACCACCACCACCACCACCATGAAGGGTTTGACGAAACAGAGCCAATTATAACAAAGAAGTATCATCATCATCTTCCAGAAATCTCATCCGGGAGATCGTCAATGAGCCATAAACGACCGTACACAAACTGCAAGACTTTCACTATCAGCAGAGAAACAGTGCCGACGGGTAATATTCCTGTAATTTCCAGCCCAGCTAGTCATGCCCATGCCGCCCAGCCTAGTGGTTCGGATAGTACCTTGCCCAGTCTGGAACTCGCAGAGTATAGCTCCAACGAAGAGGATGAAGATGATCATGATCATGAAAACTCATCAGACGAAAGCAGCAGCGGCAGTACTGGAAGTTATTCAGAAAACTCCGGATGATGATGGTAATGGTTCACTCATTATAAGTAAATATATTATTAGTATATACCTATGTATTATGTATTATATCCAGCAAAATGTTCCATTCCCTCTTATATCCACTATTAAAACAATATATATTACGTTTATAAAGTAGAAATGTGTCCAACCCGCCACCGTTATTTATAAAATAAAATCTTCCGTAAATCATTGTCAATCCGAGTGTGTATGAATAAATGTGTGTTGCGTGTTGTGGAGAGAAAATCCCTTATTTTCACCCATCGTCGTCGTACACCATGTGTGTCCATTACGAACCTATTTTCATTATCGTTTATCGCATATGATGAAAGTTAGTCGAAGGGAAAGCCGGCGTGTGGACGCAAGATGGATGGGCGTAATACCACAAAAGAGTGTGTGTAGGCGACAAGGGGGTGCTGTAAAGGAAACCGTTATGAATTTCATTAGCTTATATACTTATATATTATATTGTTCATGTGAGGAAAGAATGGAGATGGAGATGATATGGAGCATGTTGTGTCCTTTGTGAACACTTTAGTAAAGCGTTATTTTTTTTCTTGAGAAATGTATATAAAGCTCTCCGAAGAGCAACAAAATATCGCCTCCTTGCGCAATATCGTAATGGCTTGGATGTGACTAGAAAACTCATTTATTTTTGTTTATTATCCTTTCGCGAGCAAGGTGTTTTTCTTCCAGTCACACCTTCAAGCACCGAAACGGAGAGATGAAAAAAACAATGGCAAAAGCGAGCAAGAGTTGCCAGCTTCCGTGAAGCGCTCAAGGACAAAGGCGGAAGGAAGGATGGAGGGGAAAAACTTGGTTAAATGGTAACGACAATGATAATGATGGTAAAAATTGTGATAATGGTTGACTTGTAGAGCGATTTCGTGGAGCGTTTAACTGCTCCCGTAATGGGGTTGTTATTACAGTGGAGGTCGTTGGGCGGCTATTGAAAGTGAGATGCCGTAAGGGGATTAGGAACACTTTTTTTTGCTGCTGTGCTATAGGATATTGCAAGAGAAAATCATTTTTGGTGTGAAATGACCATGGCGGGGTGGGGTGACCAGAATATCTTAACTCTTGATGATCTCTACCTCTAAAAATGTAAAACGTAAATTGAACAATGATTGTCTCTAATTTGGATTATAAATTCAGAGCATGTTCCTGGACGTTCGGAAAAAATAAATTACTACCGACTTATACAAATACATTAGATATGCATAACATGTCGTTGTATAGTATTCTGAAATAGTGTTCAATCAGAATCGGTAACAACTGGTCCAATATACTCCAATAACCTCGTGTGGCCACTTATACACCAAAAACTTTGCTCTTGTTGTTTTTAAAATTTTGTGTTAATGGAATTTTCCCAATTTCCCTTGTTTGTAATACAAGTGTGGAACCAGCCGCACATTTTAGACTGGAGCCCATTATCAAAGTTTTTCCTTCCCAACTTGGCAAACATTTCGCGCTCGCATGTTATTTTGTGGATGAGTTTGATTCTGCATGACATGCAACTTATTGTTACGCTTTCCCTTCCTCTTGTTTCCCTCTTGATTACTTTCCCAGTGATAGTATAGCACTCCCATCAGCCATAGCATATTCTCTATTTTCATCAAGAGAGGAAAGGGGGGCCCAGCTGCCACTTCCATTACACTTGTTTGATTCTCTGTAGAGCTCTCTCTCTCCGTCTCGGTAAAAACAACTTAGTTTCCCACGTTCCAACATGGCATGCCAAGGCTCACTAACGTTTTTATTGTATTTGGGAAACCGGCTAGTTATTAAGTAACAAGTAACCAACTAAACAAGTTAGCTGTCCATCCATCTTACCAGAAAACAAGATCCAATCAAAGTTTCCCCTTTGATACGAAAAGAAACAAAAAGAGAAAAGTTTTTCAAT
>JAANSN010000559.1:0-54234 GCA_036850665.1 Dicranocentrus wangi
GAGAGAGAGAGACCTTTAGGCTAAATAGCAGACTTGCCTCTTGTTTGTTATTGAGCATTAGGTAGGCAGCAGCCACCAAGGTCTTGCCGTTCCTATTTACCGTTTTCTTTTAAAGAAAAAAAAATGGCAGAAAACATGGATGATGATGATGATGGTGGTGGTGAAGGTCTTGGGAACCACGCACAGTTCGAACTGCGCTAGCCAGCGGTTCCAGAATTTTTGTGATCAGGTAGGATACAAACAACAACAACAACAACCGTACATGTTTTTGTAATTGGAGTAAACGAAGCAGAAAAACCATGGACACATTCCTTCACATGGAAGGAGAAACAAAATATTCTATATTGTGCTGAATTTTTTTTTTGTCGTGGTGGGAGGGATTCACCGTCGGATTCCTTTCTGGGGGAAATTAAGATGCAAATTATAACAGGGAAATGGAGAAACAAGGAAAGTTTTTTCCCAGCAGCAGCAGTAGCAGGAACAGTTAACCCTGCTCGGAGTCCCTTTTCGTGTCCATATCCCAGCTCCACCCTCGTCCACGAAAAGTTGAGTTTGATTTTGATATTTTTTTTTCTTCTCGGGACTAAGCCATTTTCCCAGATTGAAATCAAAATGAGATCCTCCGCTCCGATGCCATAAGAGATGGGCAATGAAGATATCTCCAATGAAATTAAAATCGAGCCTTTGGGACGACCCTCCACGGAGCAATTCTCAATCCTGGGGAATTACATTCAAAGAAGTGAGGAATAATTTACTGTGCTCGCCTATCAGATTGGGACAAAATACAAAAACTTTCTCGTCGTCCAGGATGTGTAGAGAGAGAGAGAGAGAGAGAGAGAGAGAGAGATGGGGACGCCAGGTCGAATAGGACGACGCCTTCACTTTTGTCACAAGTATGTGTATACTGCTGGAACACTACTATCGTTGCTCGTTGCTGCACTGATTAACCGAGCTGGGGAAAAAGTTACAACAAATTTCAGTTTTATCTCTCATTCTTCTGGCCTCCACACGACTACCTTCCATTTTTCGGGAGGTTTGACAGGAAACGGATATTTTATTGAGTACATTAAATATCCATGCCCAAGACGCCATCAAGATTAGCCCAGCCTTCCATATATAATTCAAGTGGAAAAAAGGGTTTCCCTCTGAGAAGAAACAAAAAAGGGACTAGGTTGCCATGGTTTTTTTAAGGGGGGAAATCAATAACCATATATATTTTTTGCAAAGTGCAACCTAACGGAAAATTAAGTAAAAAGGGCTGCTCCTTCTACTCCTCTGCTCCTTGTCCATTTTATCCCTTCATTTTTTCCCCAAGCAAGAAAAACTCATATTATGTAGAATTGCATTCCATTATCGTAATTTTCATATGGACAAACTATTTGCATAATATATGTCACCAGGACGACCATGCCCATTTTTTATATACTATTCATTTTTATTCTCCTTTTCCATCCAACCAGGGATGATGATGGGAAGGAAATACATTTGGAAATGGGGGGAAATATCGCAACATCAACTTTTCGGAGAGAGAGAGAGAGTGAGAGAGAGGAAAAAACTGGAACAATATTTTTTTTACCCAGAAAAACGAAAACGAAATCCGAGCATTATCTACGCACTTTACTACACCACGACGACTATAATATACTACAAGGAGCGAAGGCAAAAAATTTGTTTCGGAAAGGATTTTCTTTTGCTAATATAACACACATGAGAGATGGATGAGTGCCTGGAGAAAGTGCACCCGATAAAGAAGAATCCGACGCTTAACAAGGCGACTGACTAGCTACTACTCCTCCGCCTTCTACACGCTCTATTGTTGCTGCAGGGGAAACACTATCACTTGTCGGGAACAGGAACTAACCGAAATGGATCTGGCACAGGGAACAGGAGACAACAAGAAGAAAGTATAAATACCGTCAACATTTTTTCCTTCTCTCTCTCCTTTTCTCCTGGAAAAGAAAACCTCATTTTTGTTGACTACTACTACTACATCCATATTTTCATAAGGAAGCTGACAACATATATACATATATACACATACACCACCCTCAAGTTTCCTCCTATGATGCCGAGATGACCCAAGAATCTATCCTGCCCCCCAAAAAAATTGCTCCATCTTGAATACATATTTTTTTTAAGAAAGAAGAAAAAAAAGAGCAAGAAGATACCTATAAAAGTAAGTTTTTTTTCTCCCTCTCTCTTTTTTGCTTTTTTTTTGGTGGTATGAAACGAAAGCATAGGAGCGTCGAAGAAGTCAAGCCACGATTTCCCGGTGGACCACCGGACTTGTCAACGCAAGCAGAACTAACTCTGACTCCAATGGGTAGTTACATCATCTGTCTTTTCCCTCTCCTCACTCCTCATACTTTACTCTCATATCAATCTCATAAGATTCAAGGATAAAGGGCCAAGAAGAAGTTGAGTTTTTTTTCCTCTCGGCCGACGGTAAAATAATGTATCTTCTTTCACCACTACTAAAAGCAGCAGTCTGCTCACTCCTCCACACTCACTACTTATGACCAAAAAAAAAGAAAAAAGAAAACGGAGAAATGGTGATTTTTTTTCGGGTGATTCTCTCTGACTCTCTCTCTCTCTCTCTTGCTTGATCCATATCCAAAGTTATATATATGTTACGCTCTGATGCGACTTTTTTTCTCTCTCCTTCTTCTTGGTTTCTTTTTTTTCTGGGAGTACATCGTGATGGTGATGGTGGCGGTGGTGGTTTGGTGGTGGTGGTGGCAGGTTGGTTTTAGTCGAGAAAAATGAATGAATGTATGTATATAGCCTTCTTTCTTTCTTTTTTCCCCTTCCTTGACGGTTATACATAGGTACATACGTAGAGAGAGAGATAGAGAGATACAGTTTTTTGGGGTTGGGAGTAGTCCATGTCGAAAAACTTCTCAATAATACCATATTCATAGATTCTTCAACCGAAGTGCATCATAAAATTTTCATGCTAGCGTAGGCACTTGCCTCGTCGTCGTCCTTTCCCTTTTGCCTCCTCGCTCCACCATATTATCCATATTTCATATAAAGATTTGGGAATGATAACGTGCCTTTTTCGCCCTAGCCTATTATTATATTCTGCAGAATTCCGCTTAATCGGGAAACCACACAACATGATCTACATCCACATAATATCTAATCGGCTATAGGTATATATATATATGTATAATATCCATAATATTCTATGAACTGAACGCTTGGGGTTTTTTTTATATTCTTCTGCGATTTTATTTCGTCAAAAAACAGCTGGTTTGTCTCTAATTCACCATTCATTACAAAATGAAATATTAAGACTGGACTTGGGAAATGATGATGTTGATGATGGGAGAGAAAAAAATGTATGCGATATGAATTGAACTTTGATGATGGAGGAGCGAACACGCGGTGAAAGTTGGCAACTCGTTATTTACAATTTGCACTTCCTTGATGGAAAGATATATTATAGAATGTAAAAACTGCAATAGTTTTCCCAGTTTGTCGTCCATATAGGCAAAGGAAATGCGTACGAAGAAAGTTGTTGGATTTTAATCTGACGCAAGTATGAGACATGAGACATAAATAGATATATTCTGAAAAAATGAATTGTGAATGAGTCTCTCTGAGGCCCCATATGGATCACGTCGTGTCGGACGAAACTGACTGAACTGCCAGAGTGTTGTTGTGGGTGTACGACGACTTTGACTCGCCAACCACATGAAAATAATTCTCACAGGTCCCTTTGCACAAGAAGAAGAAGAAAAAAACATATCTTCATGAAGTTTCAACTTTTTTATTCTCTCTCCTTCTTCTTCAAAAGAGAAAAAAAGGCGAGAGATGAGAGCCTCTACGACGACGACGACGACGACTGCTGTTCCACTCTACATTCAATAAATGGTTGGCTGACTGAACTACACACTTTGCTCATATTATGCTAGCCCCGGCCGTATAGCCAAACGTGCGTTGGGTGGCAAGAAGCAACAAAGATTGACAGAGTTGAGGTGGTGGTGGCGTCGCGTCGGAGGAGGGAACCTCGCAAACGTGAAACTCCATCATCCCTTTCTCCAGCTAGTCACATTTTTTTATATCCCCAGACACTGTTACACAATGTTTATTCATAATATGTTCCGGTTGTCAAATACGTAGCACATTTACCCCCCAAAAAAAGTAGTAGGGATTTTACACAACCCTTTCTCTCTCTCTGTCTCTCTCTCTTCCATACATGCTCAGAGACGTATCGTCGTCGTCGTTGTTGCTAATGCTGGATCTCTGACTATCAGAATAGGAGTGTGTAACCTCAGTTTAGTTTAGTTTGCTGGAGATATACATCTATCTCCTCTTCTCATATATTGTCATATTGTAGTAGTATGTATTTTTATGTGCCCAGCCCTCCTCTTTCAGACAACCAAGATGGGAGAGTAAAAACGACAAGAAATACATAAACTATCTTCCTGTGTGGAAAAAAAGGGAAGAGAGGAGAAGAAGAAGAAGAAGAGTAAGTTCCTATGTCTATTACTCCGACACGAGTCACTCAGTCCCATTTCCTTTTTATTTAGGTGACAAATCTTGAGGATATTCCTTTCTCCCCATCTTGAAAACATTCCCAGGAATAAACTTATGGAGCTCTAACAGGAAGGAATCCCACTTGGCAGTCAAGAAAGGGCCGAAGGGAGCTACAATGTATATATATATATTTTTCACTACAGAACCATAAGATTTGATTCAGTTTCCGTATTTTTCAGCTTCTTCCTTATTGCTCCTTTCTATACCTCCACTACTATCAAAAAAAAAGTTGTACATGCATACTACGTAGCTCCAAGCTGTTTTCCACTTTTTTTTAAGAAAAAAAAAAGACTTTCTTCTTCTATTTCCTACCTCTCTGTGAGATCGCGAGCTCTCCCCTCCTCCGCTATATAAATACTTTCCCAGTCCATATGTTCTGGATTGACATAGACCGTCGTATGTATATATACTTATTTGGCAGTTTTTTTTTGTGCGGGGAGAAGAGAAGCCCGTGAGGAGAGAGGAGAAAAAGTTTAAAGTGATGAATGGGAGATGACTACTACTCAAGAAAAAAAAATTCTTTTCATCGCTAATGTCCTCAAAAATGAGATGATATACCATTTTGGAATCCACAACGGCTGGAAATTATCCTACCAAATAATATTCCGATTACATTCGTCCTCATAGTCGTCATCGTCGTCGTCTTTCCCCTTGTTTCCCTTTTTCCCATCTTGTTCCACATAATTGACAACTTTTATTCAAGTTGGGACAATACGCAAACTCGACTAAAGTAGATTGGTCTGCCGCCGGAATATTAACAAGGGCTTAGTTTCTCTCCAAGCTCATCTGATCACTTCCATCCATCCACCACCACTACTACTACATCCCCTTTCGGTATTAACTAGTTGGAACTCTCAAAAATATGCATCTACTTGGAACTGGAGACTAAACCTATATCACTATATTCCCTCTCTCGTTCTCTCTCCCACCCAATCTGTTTTTTTTCCTTTATGGATATGAGAAGAAGAAGGAGGAGAGGAGAGAGAAAAAAGAAAGGAGAGGAAGATGACAAGTAGAGCTGAAAGAGATGCAAGTCTTGATTCCATCTCATAATCATCGTCATTATCATGTAGAGATGATGCTACTAATGCTACCCTTGTGCTGCTGCTGCCTGACTCCCTTTTTTATTGCAGCAGTCGTCAATGCTCCTCTCTTTTACTTCTCCTGAACACAGCGTCACGACGACAGTAACGAGAAGGATGAGGAGAAGGAGAAGGACTGGGAACAACCAGCCATCATACAATTTTTTCTCTCTGACTCTCTCTCTCTCTTTCTCTCTCTTATTTTACATTCCCTTCAGCACATTAGAAATTGTTCCCTTCTGAATCATTAAAAAAAACTGATGGATGTGTATATACCCTCTTGCATATTTTGTCAGTCATGGGCTTTCTCCCTGGCATGAATCATGATTACTTTCCTCCGCGCATAACTTAATGGGAGTAGTGGAGAAAGAATTTGGAGGAATTTTTTTTCTTCGCATTTTAAAATCCTTGTGACCTTAAAAAAGTTAATTAACCACACTACCTACATATTATATCCTTCATCTTTTAGTTTATTCACTTCATTAATTCCTTATTCCTTTTGTCTTTAACATAGATCCATATTATTATCCAGCTGGTTATCCTCCATATTTACTATATACTCGTATATATACAAATCCGCAAGTTTCTAGCTTTGTTTATGTCGACCTCCACTTTGCGGTGGGAATCGATATTGCAAAGAAAAATGTAAATATAAAGTTACTATATATTTTTTTCTGTGGGATAGGTTTAGTTACAGTGCTGATGTGAGAGCCCCACCACTCCCCGGCACTTTGTACATCAAAGGGAAAAGTACATACTTAATATATATATTTATTCGGAGAGAAATGTACAAAATTGGGCCGACGGAGAGGACTTGTGTGTGATGGTGGCACATGGTTGAGTTTGGTGTTGATACAATGTTCCCTCTGGGACTATTTTTTAAAACTTGATGCATTATAGACGAGAGAGAGAGAGAGAAAGCCATAAGGAGTGAGCGGCGATTGCATATAAAACACTCTTCATCTTTTAAAGGTATGGAGCATGGAGCCCCTCCAAAGGATTCCGTTACATTGTGTATGCAGCTAGCTATAAAACACAAAGACGTAACTGCCTCCCGAGAACCTTCCTTCCCCTTCCCCCTACTCCACTCTCGCTCTCCTATAATGTTTTTAGTGCATTCGCTCATTTCCACTTAATTTCTTAAGAGTTACGGACCTCTTCTGGAAAACTGGCTCTTGTCTCGGTGGTGCAACAGTGCACTTCCAACCAACAACCAACCTTTGCTTGCTTCAGCCGGAAAATGAGAGGAGAAGGAGAAGAAGACGAGGGAGAAGAAAAAAACTATTTTCTTGGAAATCGCTTTTTCCACCCTGGAATATAAAACCGATAATGCGTGCGGTGGCTTCATGAGATAGAAAAAAACTAGAATTTTTTTTAGTTAGAACAGCGGCGGTGCCGGCATGGCAATATTTGAAAGAATGGTAGTGAAATGGATTGATCTCCAAACTACTTTGCACCCAACCACTTTCTGCATCTTTTAGACATGCATAATACATAAAGTTAACCCAACTTTGTGATTTTTTTCCCGAGATAGCGGAAATGGGAAGTTGGTGGTGGTGTTGGTTTCAGACGAGGAGGAGGGAAGAGAAGAGAGGAAGAAGAATGTTTTGGAGCTCAGCTAGGCAGGCATCTTTTTGGTGGAATCATCATCACCTTCCTTCCATCCTCGTCTCCTCCACACAATGCTTCGTACTTCCGACTGGATTTTTTTTCTTCTCTCCTCTCCTTTCGTTAAAATGCACAACATTATTTTCTCTTGGGAAAAACAAAGATTCGGTTCGGGAGGTTGTTGGATGGTTGGAAGGGAGAGCGGCGTCGTGGCGTTGTTACACTCCTGCTAATCAAGTGAATCTCGAAAGATAGGGACATGTGTACACCATAGATTCGGGGTTTTTTTCTCGAGATTCATTGTTTCCAACTTTTGAGAATCTTTTTATGCTAATGTAATAAAGCTACAACTTTTTAATTTAGTAGCCACTTTATTTTCACTGGTTTTTCTTTTCGGAAGGATTCTTCTCCTTCATCCAGAAATAGTCTACACACCGCCACGCCGTCATGCCTTTCCGCGTTCCCTTTCCTTCAGCTCTGCCACCACCAGCTCTTTCAGAGAAAATTTTTTGGGGGTGCGGCTAATGTCCTCAGATTTAGATTTTTTCATTTAGAAAAGGGGATTGGAGTTTTTGGAATGGAATGAAGCGTTGAAACCGGAACTGATGGCTCCCACACTTTTCTCCTCCTCAGTCCTCAGCCTGGTGCACTTAATAATCAGCCCAGGGATGATATTATTATATTTGCTGTGGTGTGGAAACACCATGGTGGTTCCGGATTTTGACGGTAATAAAATGGAAAATAGAACACAAAATGGGATGTAATGAATAGCAAATGGAGGGGGAGCAGGTGGGAGCAACCAGCCACCTGGACTTCATCCTCCTCCCTTGCCATATAACGTTTCCAATAATTACAAAACTTTCCAGAACATTTCAAGGAATCCACAGGAAATAAAATCCATTTGGATTAATAACCAACTCCATTTATCAGTTATATCACATCACACCCTGCCTTTGCCTCTTCCTCTCTGGCAGCCCACACACACACCACGCAGCCGACTTCTTTCCGAGGACAAAATATATATATATATATAAAATTAGTTTTCGGGTGAAAGAACGAGTTGTTGGGGATACAGATTCTTACTCTCTCTCTCTCCCTCTCTCTCCCTATAGCAACTAGATTAGTTCGACATCTCGAGACAAGATTAATGACCACAACTGCCAGAACTTTGCTTTTGAAAATGGGAATACAAATAAGGCTCCGGTTTCATTCAACTCCAGCTCTGCTCGGCACACACTGCCTCAGATTTCGCCAAAATTATTGCCACCTTAGTGGAAAAGGCAGTAGGCACCTTTTGCACAAAAAATAGAAACACATGGCGGGCGCCGGAGAGTGCGGATAGGAAGAAGGAGCTGGGAGCAATTCATCCTCATTCTCTAACCTCCTCCTTCCATTCCATATCATATAATGCATCCGTCCTTCTGTTTCAATTACACAATCTGAGCTCACTCTCTGCTTTCATTGCGCCGCTGAGGCTGGATGCATGATGATGCCCTTTCACCGCTGGAAATTGGTTCCAGAGTGACAAGGGAGGCATTAGTATGGTATACATATATGGGAGATCAGTTTGAAAATCCTAGTGAAAATGATCCAATCCTCCAAATGATTGGAGGTAATAAAAGGTGGTTAAAGAGCCCTTTGATGTTTCTTCCCTCCATATGTTACTCACCTTGTTACGCTAGTCTGCACCAATGTAATTACATATGTCTTTCCCACCAATTACCACCACCACCTATACTACTCCTTTCCACCTGCCCAATCCAAAATGGATTAATAGTAGTAGAAGCAGTAGTAGGTAGTAGTAGTATTGGAGGAAACAAGTTGGAGGAGAGGGATTGATCACTCTACTTCCCTCCAAATGATGCTATGAGAATACTACACTGTCGTTGGTTCGTTTCTGTGGAAGAACGTTTACTTTTGGAAGGAAAACAATAGCAATTAAAGCTCGCGACGAGAATATACATTCGCACATTTGACACAACAAGACAACCAGCGAGTGCGGGAGAGAGAGAGAGAGAGAGAGAGAGAGAGAGAGAGAGAGAGAGAGGAGCAGTTTCCTTGATTGCAGGAGCAAGTTGGAGAGGAAATGACCTGGTATTCCCCATTTCTCCCTTGTGAATTCCGTGATACATCCCGTCCCGGCGTGTTCTCTCCAGAGAAACAACGACAACGAGATTCGGTGAAACATTTAATAGGAGAAAGCCAGAGCGGCGGCGGCTGGTGGAGCTGCTGCTCCTGGTGTTGTTTACACATGGCCTTGCTTCTCCTCACACAACACTTGTCTGACAATCATGTTATTACATGTGCTACACAACACCGCCACCGCTACTACTCTCCTAATGCAATCAACTTTCAGATATATCTATATAACGAACGACTACGGCTACTGGCTGCCTAAATAAGTATTTCGGTGCGGCGGCGGTGATATACCTATACTGTCAACTGTTGTCCATCTGCTAAAACCCATAATATCATCAAATTCATCATCAGCTCGCAATCAGTCAGACTAGCTCGGTATAATGTGGTTCACTAGAGAGTCCTCCTAACGTCATAAAAAGGCCACTTAGCCGCGCTAATAAAATGAAACATATGACGACTCCTCCAAACTGGATTATCGGCTGTGGTGATGATGATGAGAAGCAAAATAACGAGCTAAAAATGTTTAAATAATTTGGACTCCGTTGACGCACGGCTGCTCGAGCAATGGAAACCTTAGTTCTTAGTTCTGAAACAGCTGAAACATTTACAGGTTCTGGTGGGAAGTGAAGACGAAGGCTCCTGCTGCGGTGGAGGTGCGGAACGTTCAGACCACCACTATGTCTTCTGTTGGACTACTACTACTACTACTCGCAAAATTATTTACAGGGTGTCGGGGTTGCTCCTCTGTTCTGTTGTTGTTGTTCTTTTTTGAAACTGGGTGAGGTGAGGACTAACGAGAGCCGGTGTAATTGAAATGACACGAATCTACTAAACAGGTTTCTCCCATTCCAATTTGCGAAAAACGAGTGTGGGACACTCATCAATTTATAATATTATGCATGATGGACCAGGAATACTATACTCCTGTAAATAACACCAGAGACCACGACAAGCTGACCTGATAAAAATAAAAGGGCTGACATGATTTTTTCCCCTGTCTTTTAAAACTAAAATCGTTAGTTACCTAGTTGCAGTAAACGACGTGTATGCAGTCCTCCTGCTCATTTTTTACTATAGTTGCAATAAAGATTTAACGAAAACGTACACAGAGTCATCCTCCTCCTCCTCCTCCTCCTACATTTCAAAATTACACGGCTAATTTGATATTCAGAGTCAGCCAAGAGGTGTAATTTACGAGAGGAGGAGGAGGTTGGTTCTGGGCACATTTAAGAGTGAAGAGGGACACAGTCACAAAATTGAAAAGTGAGCAGATGAGATTTGAAAAAAAAAGATTGGAGCATCAGAATGATGTATATTATCTCAGAATCACTATAGATTCTCCCCAAAACTGTCCTATAAACATTAAAAAAACGCACAAAAATTGGGCAACAAAGCACAACTTCCCTGTCACAAGGATATAGAGCCAACAACAACGCGACGCTGAATTTCATTTCAGACTTGAGAAAAGTGGAGGTGGATGATGATGATGATGATGATGATCCATATGAGCACAAAAAAGTGTTTTGTTCCTCACCAACCAACAACAGTTGTTTTTTTTGTCTTCATTCGTCTTTGTTACAGACGCGCAGGGTTGTTAGGTTACCGCTGCTTGCTCCTCGTATAATCATCATGAATTGCATTAGAGTTACTGCTCAGGTGGTATTTAACGTCATGTCAAACTTGGAAAATAGCATTTTCTAGGGCTTACGTTGTTTACCCCTCAGACAATTTACGAATCCTGTTTCAATGCACCCAACACCAACCACCACCACCATCATCAGACTATGCAGCAGCAAGAGTTTAGCTAGTGCTTTTTATTATTATTATTAAGTATTTTCTTGTAAAACGTCTTAAAACAACGCGAGCCTGTCCTTTACAGACTGTATAGTGTTGTGAACGAGGGCAGCCGATGAGAGTTTCCTCTAAATTGCATTTATTTATTCAGAGGGTTGAAAAGTGCATTAAATAATCCTGCCGAAAATCAACTGTCGACACGGAAAATAAAAATTCATTCTCCTGTGACAGCCTCAGAGAGAGCGAGAGAGAGAGAGAGAGAGAGAGAGAGAGCGGTAGAGTGGGAGTATTTTTCAGAGTGATGGCTACGGCGAGAGAAGGGAGAAATCATTAAAAATTCAGGTGACTGACAGGTGCTGCTCATCTTGAAATCAAGTAAACTTGGGAAACTCAGCAGGTTGCCAGTTCTCCCTGGGAGTTTACCTACGAATGCGATGCGATAGCGTGTGTACACACAACCAGAGAGAGAGAGAGAGAGCCGGTCGGCGATCTACATTGATTTCTCTCTAACTTTTCACATAATACCGATGAATCCTGTGCATAATATGCTCAACTTCTTTCAATTCGTATATATTCCTAGTGAGTGGTGGAGGAACGAAAGGAACAAAAACTGGGGAAGGTTAGTCAACCTGCTATCCATTCCACCCTTCCTCCTCCCAGAGCAGAACCAAGAGTTCCCACTTTAATTTACTTCCACGGAGAACGTGTCCAATTCCATCAGGACATGGAAAAACACCGACTTTCCTAAATTGGAATTGAAGGAGCTCGCGCGATTTTCCTTCTTTTCCAAAATTTTCCTATCATTTCCATCCTCAAAAACCCGAATGAACTCCGTAACACGACGGGTTGATATTGATAAGCTAACTAACACGTAAGTAGCGCATCAACGTTCTGTTTTCTCTAAAATTATGGCAGAGTTGCATTTTGCGCTACTTAATAAACTGTTAGCACTTTCTCCATAATATCAAACACGTTTCCAATAAAATAGTCTAACCCTGACTATACAATAATATCCATTATTATTCGTTTTTGATTTTTCTATAGTCTTCGCATCCACGTCTATCATTATAGCTCAAGCCCAGCACACTCTAAATTTTCCCCCGTCTACTTTCTCACGTTTCCTTTTGTATTTTCGTATGCTAGCCTTTCATCAAGCAAATTGCCAAACTGTGCTCAATCATATCAGCATCCACTAAAAAGTTTCCAAGTAAAAAACGATTTAGGAAATGTGAACGTAACCTTCATTTTTCCCATCATTAGAAACAGAGATTCTATCATCATCTCATTAATGCATTTCACTCAATTACATTTAATCCGCTTCCCCTCTCCCAAAAATCTGCGTGGCTCGGCTGCTTGGAAAGTTGTTTACAAAGGAGGAACCAACAACGCAACCTCTTTTCCTTTCCTTCCTAATGAAATAAATACCGTGTACAAAACACTCGCACAACTCACATCAGAGCAGAGCTCACTCTGTTGCCCCCCTCAAACAAAAAATATAAAAAAGAAGATTCTCCGGTGGATCACCTTTTTCTTTCTTAAATACCTCTTCTCCTTTGCCTGCCTACGTTTAGCTAAATAGTCTTTTGACAAGTGGTTTCCCTTAAGAAATAACCATCACACTCTAAGAAAAGAAGCTTGGATTTTTTTATTCTTCTTTCCCAAATCTCACAAGCAGTTTTATCGTCGCTATATCGCAAAAAAAGCAGAGTTGTCAAGATTACACAGCTATTTAGCATCTTCTTCTTCGTCTCCTTCTCCTCTTCTCTCCAATCTCCGTTCTAATCTTCCAACCAAAAAGAAGCCAGCACAAGTGGCCACCATCATCATCATCATCATCATCATCCCCATCATCCTCATTTTCTGAATGCATCATATGGAATTATGCAAATATTCACTTGAGCCGCATTTTCACAAACAGCACACAAAAAAACAGCATCCATGCAAACGAGCTAACTGACTGACAAGTGCATGAGCATGAGCACCTTCTTTTTTTGAGCCTACTTTTTCCCCTTTCCAGTAAAACGTAGAGCTAGAGCTGTGTATAGAAAAAGGGGAAAAAAAGTTGCGTCCCGTGGTGTTTCTCTCAGGTTATCCGGTATGCTTATGAGCCGGGTTGGTAAGCCGACGGAGCATTTATCAAAATCCCTTTTGCCATTGTAAACCACTTGGTTTAGAGAAGGGAGGAAGAAGAAAAAAAGGCAAGAAGCGTTATAGTTTTCTAGGCAGGTAGACTGTACTCGCTTACTCACTCACTCACTCACTCACTCTCCGTCTTCCTATATATTATTCCCTGCTCTTTAAAGAGAAAAGTTGAGTTTGTCGTGGGATAGCTCTTCTTCTTATTCTTCGTCTTCTTTCCTCCACTTAACTCTAAGTTGAGTCGACAGGAGCGATTTTATCACGCTAGAGTAAATTTTTATGTGGGAGATTTTCGCATCATAAATTCAGCAGCTAACTACGTCTCATATTCCGCGCATCGTCCTCATCCCATTAAGGTAAACAGAGATATGAAAAGAATGTTGTTGGTTTTTACAACAGGAGAAGAAGAAGAAGAAGAAAAGAAGAGGGAAAAACACCGTCCGGGCTCGTCATATTTTTTTTGTAGGCAAAAACTCAAACGAGGTGGTTGGTGGTAGTGTAGTAGATTAGATTTGTTGATTTCGAAATTAATATTTTTTTCTTATATGGTCATTACGAAAAATGTTTTCACTTTGTTCCCTCCTGCTATTATCGCATCGCGCCTAGGTATATTACCTGAGACTTTATTTATCTGAGAGAGAGAGAGAGTGGATGAACCGGACTCGGATCTTGAGTCACCTCAACTCAAAAAAGAAGATAATTTATTTAGTGTGCCGGTACCGCAGCCAGTGTGCCTGGCCAACCATTTTGATGAGAAATTTCCATGAAATGAATTTTTTTTTAAATTTGTCTTAATTTTTGCTTTCATTCAGACAAACCGGACGCATTTAGAGATAAATTGTGAACAAAATTTATTTTGGAAAATGGGTAGAGGCGGGGGACTCGGCGGAGGTGGTTTACAAGAAGAATATGCGTCATATTTTCCCCTCTTTTTCCTATTCTACAGGTACCCAGACTCCCAAGTGTATTATTTTAATCCTTTTTTTGCTGAAAAATAAAAAATGTCCCTATGTCTCGTGTGGTGGTATATGCATGCACATTTTGGCTGCAACTGCATCCCCTTCCAAGATCACAGTAAAAAAAAGTACGTACGTATCTCTGTTCTACACACAACCACACGCATCCCTGTTTTACTTTTTTTTTTATTATTCCTTCTCTTAAGCATGTCCTGCCTTGGAGCTATATGTACAGGAATTTGTGAGTTTTTTTTTCTTGGGATAATAGGGTGGAGGATGTAGATTTTTTTTTGAGAAGGTGTGTGTTCTGCAATAAAATATTAAAACCATGCGTCCTATTAACAATATGAAGGCACACAACACAACACAACAGCCGCAGCCTCTTCTTCTCTCTCTCTCTCTCTCTCTCTCTCTCCACCTCCCCGAGTCCATATCTCAGACAGAACCTGTGAGTCCCAACAAGAAGATGGACAACAAGAGCATGCATGCATGCTACGGGTTCTCTAGTCGTGTATATGTAAAAAAATCCTTGTGGGCATTGGATCTATCTGCATAACATGGCCACCACCACTGAAAACAACAGCAAGAAACTGCTGCTATTATATTCAGGATTTGCACACGGAACGACGACCGAGCTGAGGAGAGAGCGACCGTCGTTCTGCTAAATTATTTTGTGGGGAAACAGGTGAATGAGATGAGCCAAAGATGTGTTGTTTTGCATGTGTTGGGTCGACTCGCCCAATAATACCAACAGCCACGCTGAAGGTGTGAATCTTGTATGTAATTATGTAGCTGTCGCCTCAAAGACTTTGCTCGTCTGGTGGCTACGCACTAAATATACTTGTATAACACCAGGTAAAATGTCATTTTACTTCAAACCTGTCCTGATAATTGTTCGTCAACCACCATCAGAGAGAGAGAGAGAGAGCGAGAAAAAAAAAGTTCCAAAGGCGGGTTATGATGATGATGATGATGATGGGCTGATTCATTGCAACTATTTTGCCACTCACAGCTAATTCAACCATCCCATCCCCCTATTGCAACTTGCATATATAATATGATGGCTGAATGATGATAAAATAGCAATGGTATGTATGCAGGTAGAGAAAAAGTGGAGTCAGTTTTTGTTTGATATTGAATTGGTTTTTGGTTAGGGTGGCTGTGACTGACTATAGTCACCCTCCCGTCACCACACTGACTCAACGAATGGATTTTATAATGGAGGAAAAATATTATTACGTCAGTCCACATGACTTACGTCTCCAAAGTCCACTTTGGTATTTGGTGATGATGGTGACATGAGGAGTGAGCATTACTGTAGTGTGGTTTTGTGTTGGTTTTTGCTATATTGGTGACTAGTTCGCTAAGTAGAATATCTTGTAATGACATACCTTCTTAATGATCCCTTGGTTAGTGCCGACAAACGCGACGGTATGTTGCTCCGTGGAGGCCAGGGCAACTGATGTCACCAGCGATTCAGGGAACTCAATTGCCGCACTCTGCGTAATGGGAATGGCTCCGGAAATTTTCAGACCGACGTCGCAAAAGTTGGGTATATTCCCAGCGCCCTGCAATAAACAAAAATAATCATCAAAGGTAAATTAATAGAGCGATGATAGAGCAGCAAAGGAAAAGCAGCATGGATGGCTTACTTCAAGCGTCTTCCAAAAATAGCAAAATTTAGTAATCTAGGTCGATTTACGCAGCAGAAGCAGTTATGCATGCATGCCTCTCATGATTTGCATACTATTTAAGACTGGATTTACTCGAGGAAACATTATCAATCAAAATCCTAGCAAAATAATGTTTTTTCTCTCTCGCTCAGTCAGACATTTCCCTCATATTTTTGCCAATAATAATGCCACGCTGTAGGTATTAGTGCCGACGACAAGGAGTTCATACTTCTTACTTATTTCCGTTAATAGCTCCAGCACCGGTTTGGAATCCTCTGTAATAAACGGGCTAATTCATACAGTTCCTGTATGAAAGGTGAAAAGTAGGAGGAGGAGGAGGTGGTGGTGGTTGTGGAAGAAGAAGAGTGAAAGCCGGGGGTTGAGAGAGTTTCGGTTAGCTCACCCGGTAATTCCCCCTGATTATTTATGCATACGGATAAAATCTACTTGGCGAACAAAATAATCTCGTATGCGGTTTTAATAACTCTGACGTTCCATAACTTCTCGGGAAATAACTTCCAGAATACAAAATCTCTCCCGGAATCTACCTCTTCTCTCTCCTTTCGTAGCGCCGCCGAAAAAGGAAGTAAATTTCCCAGGCTTATCTACACCCTCACGAACGAAGCCCTAGTCTCCTTCTTTTTCCATTTGAGATCAGAGTGACGACAGAGATAGTCTGGGACGAGGGGGAAGAAGAAGTACTCACGTTTCATGGAGTAAACATGACAATACACAGTCATGCATACATGGCACTCCATAATCGAATTCTTGCTCCGAGTGTGACGCATGAAGCATACATAAAAAAACAACCTCATAGCCAAAACAACCACACAACTCCTTCTTTTTTATTTTATCCCACCAACCATTTTCCCCTACAAAAAAAATATTTCCGACCTACATACCACCATACCACCTCAGAAAAGAAAAAAAACATACAAGCGTGTGTTGATATGGGTGACATGGTTGACACGCCAATATAACCTGTGCATACGGAAGGAGGGAAACTGACGAGAAATGGAATCATTTCCGGGCTGAAATTATATCTCCAGTTAATCGTATCAACAAAGAGCAAGAGCCCCCCCCGCCCCGCCCGTCAACTAAAATCCTTGAGAGAGAGCTTTTCACGCTGGATTCCGGCAAGGGTGTTTTGCTTGCTTGCATCCTTTGGAAATTACATTTTAGCCCAGCGGAAAATGATGGAGACTCTCAAGCTAAACCGGTGAACCAATCAACACAAAAGTTTCAAAGTGGAGCTCACCGACGACTGACTGCCTGGGAGAGAGAGAGAGAGTGTGTGTGTGTGTGTGTGTGTGTAGGTATGTGGAGCTATTTGCACGGTGTGTAACCTCACTCACTCTTGATGAATTTCATTAAGAATGGAAATTGCAGAAAATATATATTTCGCTGCTGGTATGGTGGTGGTTAGTGGTGGTATGGGAATATGTCCCTGCTATTCTCCTCACACTCACTTGATGCACCCCTCCCCCATCCATCCACCTCATTCTCCCCTTGATAATATCCCTGTGATGATGACCATTAATTAAATGATGTTGTGTGTGATTACCTCCCGTGAATCATTTCAATAATTGTTGTAGGATGAGCTCCACTCGACCATCATTTTCCCCTACTTTATGTGATCTGATGATGATGATGATGATTAACTAGACTTTAGCAACAGCCCAGGCAAAAGGGGAATTCAGTTGACCAAGAGAAAAAAAATAAATACTTGAGTAAAAGTAAGTATAAGTATTTGGTTGGTGTACACAGAAGGATGATGATGGGCAAGATGCGCGTTTATTTAGCTCCCAAGTAGTACACACATATTTTGGAATAATCGTCCAACCAACCAACCGCACCACAGGACTTCAAATATGATCCATCCAAAAGACTTCATGTCTGCAAGCAGTATTGTTGCAAGCTGCAGACATCGCATCATCATCATATGAGGGAGGCAGAAGAGGCAACAGAAGCCTTTGCTCATGTTGGCTGACGCATAACCAAAAAAAACCCCAATTTTTGAAACATATGAATGCTGTGTGGAGAACAAGACGAAGAAGAAGAAGAAGAGAAGAAGAAGAGGAGAAAAAAAAATGAAGGAGGTTTTCGTTCGTTTTTGGGTGCTCTGGTCTCTGCACGATATCATGACAGACATGAACCTCGTTGTGAAGGCCCGCAGGATACAAAGTTCCGTGGAAGGAGATTCATTAGCGTAATGTCTTTTCCTCTTCCACAATTTTGAGAACAGATGGGAGTACGTTCCACTACTACTGCCACCACCACCACCACCACCACCACACAAAAGGGATTACATTTTTTTACACGTTAGTGTACAAACCCCGGTGGTGACTAGTGCGTAGGCTAAAAGAAAATATATAATAATATACGGGCATTTTTTCTGTCTCTCTCTCTCTTTCTCTCTATCTCTGAGGTTTCCCTACAAATAATCATTTCCACAGCAGCTGTCTCAACAAAAAAATATTGTAGCGATTTTTTCATGTTTGACGCTAGAAACAAGAGAGAGAGAGAGAAAAAAAGAAAATGTACAACGTTTCAAAAGCAAGAAGGTCAAACCTTTTTCGAGAGGAAGAAAATCCGGGAGACAGGAAAAAAAGTTTCGCGACAATTTTAGTTTTTTTTGTACGAAACAGCAGGCTTTGCATTTTGAGGTTTTCCCCTTGAAAAGCTTGTCTTTTTGTCGCTGGAATGCCCATATAGCGCAGCGATGAGAAATGCAATTATTATTACGTAAAGGACATATATATCCTTGTGCCAATCGAATCATTCGTCGTCACCTTTCGTTACGTTACATTCAGCCCCGAAATTGGAGCTCTCCTCGGCTCAGCCCAGCTATCTCTGTTGACCTTTTTCCTTTTCATCTCCACCTGCCACCTAGCCAGCCAGGCTACTTCGAGGGCTTCCTTGCTGCTGTCACAAAAGGGAATAATTTACATCCCACTCGCCAATAAATTACACACATCCCGAGGCCATTATTTTTTTGTCATAAGTATGGCCCATTTTTAGACGGAGAAATGGTATCAATGCCATATCCATTTTTATCATTTCCCCATTTTCCCAATTACTTTTGATACATCCCTGTAATTTTCTGGTCGTGGGGTGCTGGACCCCGGTCCACTTCTATCCACCACCGCCGTCGCCGCCGCCACCACCACCACCACTCTTTAACCGCAAGTAATGAGAAATTCGAATTCCGACCGCATGTGATAACATAACATTTATTATTATTATTATTATTATTCTTTTTTGGTAAGTTCAACTCTCTCAATGTTCTTGGTCACCCTATGCCACCGCCTCAGTAGAAAAAAAGGAATAAATGTATAAGACGATTTTTTTTCGGGAAAAAGTGAAACAGCAAAAAGGACATTTTCCGCTGGATACTACAATATTATTACACATCATAAAAGCCATGTAAGTTGCGTCCAATCCGGGGCACACGCACGCACAGCACATAACATAACCACCACCACCACGACTGACTCACTCACTCACTCACAATCAGAGTGAGGACGAGAGAGTTGAGTTGAGTGAGAGTGGTGGTGGTGGTGGTGGTGGAGGGGTGGGGAGATGCATTTTTCCACAGGAAAACGGCTCTCGCGTTCCTTTATACTGGAACGTCACAACAGATTTCAGGAGGAGATAGGACAAGAGCTATGTCCGATACTCCTGTCTGATAGCGGAGGGAAAAGGGAGGAGATATATGGGATATTATGAGAGAATTATTATGTACAAGAATTGCGGCGGCGGTGCTATGGTGTGGTGTGGTGGCATTGTTCCCAGGTCCAACTACTTGCCGAATCCTCACCAACCAAACATTTCCCCCTGTAATATCCCCTCAAAAAATGTTGTGTAGTAAAGGATCGTTATATTATTGCACTTTTTCGGGTTCCCAGATTCGGGGCGTACGTACGTGGAGGAGTTGGGGCTGCTGGTTGGATTGGAGTTGACTAGATGACTATTCCTCTTTTACCACATGAATGAATGAATGAATGAGGCGTGGAAAACAGTGTGTATAAATTTCCTCCTGTTTTTTTTTGAGTCAGGGTAAAGTCATCCGAACCAAGAACGCTGGTTATTTTTTTATTATTTCTACGAAGGAAACACAGGAGCTCTATATATATCCCCTGTCATGGGCTTTTTTGAAGGGAGCTAAGAAGGAGTAAGTGGGAGGGAGTTTGGTGGGGAAATGAGGTATGAAGGATGAGATTGAGAAAAACTGGAGAGAATCTTCCTGTTTGCAATAAAATATGGCGGTGGTGCACAACAATAAATAGATATATATAGTGTGCATATTAGCGGAGGAGGAGGATTATAGGACACTTTCAGGATGATGATATTAGTATAAATGCCGTGTAAGTAGTAAGTTGAATATTATATCATTCATCCCCGTTTCCCTTTCTGATACATTATACACGTCAGTTTAGAGGAAGGAACGCCACCACTTTCAAGATAATCAATCCCTCGTGGTGGTGGTGGTGGTGGCTGGTTTCAATCCCCGACGAACGAAACGAATGAGGAAACAAGAGAACTTTATACCACTTCCCAAACCAAATTCTTCCTTCAACGGAGAGAAAAATTCTGCGTCAAGATTCAAGAAACCTCAAAAGGTTTTAAGCATGGAATAACGTAGTCGATGGATGGTTAACTATTTTCAATTTTTTTTCTCTAGTTTAACATGATATTATTATTCCCTTATTTCAATGACATCCTCCCTTCCACCTTCTCAGTTTACACAGGCTTTGGTGTCCATTTGCTCATGATATGATGTGTGTGTGTGTGTGTGTGTGCCAGTGCGTTTGTCGGTCTCCTTTTCCACCCAACCCACCACCCAACCACCTCTCTTCTCCTCTCACTAACAACTTTTTTTTTATGTTATGCAGAGCTGGAGGTGGCTGCTGCCTGCCTCTCTGACTGTGTGTGTGTGTGTGCTCGACCACCAAGTGAACAGTTTACAGAGCAACTACTACTACTGCTATAGATCATCTTTTTTTTTCTTTCTCCGCTCCGCTCCGTCTGGATATGTAACACCAGAACACCACCACCGTTTCGCTTTCGTTTTTTCCCCTCTCTCGATCCCATGTCAAAAGAGAGAGAGAGAGAGAAAAAATCAAAGGAAACACACTTTTGTAAAACGGAATTGCCCCATATATTCACATCCTTATGACATTTACGCCACTCTTTCCGTCGTGCTATAAGACTCATTGTCAGTGGGAGACAAGTGAACCGTCACGGAGGAGTAGCGGAACGAGAAAACATAATATAATATAGAATAGGTGTATATATATACAGTGCTGTGGTGGCCGTGTTGCGTAACCAGCTTTATAACCTAACCTAATCTCAAAAAAAGACACTTTTTTTCTCTGCCGTCTGTTATGTTGGGTTCATTGAGGAAAGATGTTTTTTTTTCTCAGATCTCTCTCGCCGGATTGGAGAACAAATTGCAGATTTTGGAGCTATATGCCATCACCACCGTCGATCCTCCTTGCAGAGCTCTCTATTTTGCTCGCACAGCTTAAAACTCGGAGGCCTAATAATAATTATAAGTAGCACGTACATGCGACGTACGTACGTAACCGCTTACAATTCACCAAGATTATTACTATTACTACGACGGTACAATTTTGTAGGATTGCAAAGGCTTAGAGGGATGGTGAGACGAGGGAGAGGGGGGGGTAATACCGGAATAAATGGGATCCAGGAGCTCTTTGTCCCAATTTATACGTTTTTTTTTCATTTTTTTGCTTGCTTTGCTTCGTGGAATGCAAATCTGGAAAATTTTCGCGTGACACAACTCCACCACCAGCAGCCCTACCAACAACATCAGAAGAGGGAAAATAAGGTAGAATTAATCGGGCTCTCAAGTATGTCATCCAACTCGCAGAAAAAAACATACATTGAATTCTCAATGTTTTCTTCAACTACTTAATTCTCCCATTCAAATAAGGGGGCTAATAAAAAAGAAGCTGGAAAAAAATGGAGGAGTTAGTTTCATGACGGAGGGTACACACACTACTTACTACACAACAGCCATAACATATATACATCCTCTCCATTATCCAGCACGAGTATGACTTACTAAATCTGGAGTGGAGCAATTGCTCTAAAAAAACTACTAAATAAATAAATTGAGTTGAGAGTTTTCAAGTAGTTCAGTTTTTTCCCTTTTAGAGAAGTTGATTGAATGAGGTTGCCAATTAATTTCATTCCAAGTGGTAATAATACTACACGGCTCGTGAATATTTCAAGTTTTGAGAGAGAAACTCACTTCTTGAGTGAGTGAGTTCTCCTGATCCGGTCCCATTAGGTCTGTGAGTCGAGTCAAATAAGGACATATAGCTGTCAATCAAGCCAGGGAAAAGCTGAACAGGTATTATTTGGCGCATGATGATGATGACGATAATACTATAAGATGAGTGGCGTGGATTTGGAAATCAATCGAGAGAGAGGAGTGATAATAATAAAGAGCGCTCGCTCACTCCATCCACCGCACCGACCTCACTCCCGCCCGCCCGCCTGCCTCGACTAACGACACAAAACGGCATGAAAAAATGGGTGAAGGAAAGGTGCTCCTGTTATTCCTCCTGCTGAAGGACTGACGATGAGAGAGCTCCCGATTTAATCAAGACTCACAAGACACAGGCAAATATAAAATGTAGCTTATTTGCTTGATAAGAAGGAAGACAGAAGATGAGGAGCCTCAAAAGTTGCAAGCAAGTATGTATTATATTATTTGACACGTGTATGAGTTGAACTGGAATGGAGTGAGTGAGTGGAGGTTAGGTTGCTGTGGGGTGAGAACATTATTCTCTCAGGGGCTTTTCCCCTGAACATCATCATGGTTAATTGAGCGGGTGACTAAACGGGTTTTAGCAACTAATTGTAAAATTCGCACTAGTGAAATTCGTGGAAGTAAGAGAGAGGGTGCGGGAGGTGCAATTATGTAAGATAATAATATTATGCTGAAGTGGTTAGTGTGTATGTATAGGCTTACCCCGGGCTCGTAACACTTTCCGTCGAGAATGGGTCCGGAAATGTAGTCCATGTTCCTGTTCTCCACACTGCCGTTGAAGCACATGTGGATGTTTTCAGTAAACTTGGCCTCAATGTCGCGGAGGGAGTACATGCAGATGGCGGATTGCGGGTGAGGATCGTTGGTAATCCCTTTGCTCTGTGCGAACACGCCGACGAGGACGAGATCCCCTTTGGCAATGCCCAAACTCTTGGCAAGGTCCTCCCTGGCCGGGATGATCTTGGCATCTTGCACCAAATTATAATTGACGTTGCCGGCTCCGGAGCACTGGAGAGTAACTTCGGTGTAGCTATCGTAATTAGCGTCCGTGATGCAAGTGCGGGCGAGTCGGGACACGTAGCCCTGCTCCTCGAATCCGTGCAGATAGCTCTGCTTCTGGACTATCACAAAGTAGGCGTAGTCGCTGGCGTTGAAGCCGTAGACGTATTTGACAAGAAAGTGATCCCTGTACTTGACGTCGATGCGGAGCATGGACTGCTTCGCAAAGGAGTACTCGGCGTACTCAAAGTTGTACAGGTTGCGACTGGAAATGGCGGGCACGTCGTGGCGGTAGTCGCCGTTGTTGGTGAAGGTGGTTCCGACGTAGAGCACGTTGGACACGGCCCACATGTTGTACTTGGCCGGCCCGATGAAGGCGTAGGTCGACGAGTTCTCATCATTGGCGGCCACGGCGTGCGGAGCGAACTCAGGCAGGAGGGTGATGTTCGTGAGATTGTACTTGTGACAAGCTCCTTGAGCAACAGAGCCGCAGCTGATGAGCGTCCGCGAACTGGTGTCCACGAGGAGCACTTTATTTACATTGTTGGTCAGCACTTTGCTGGAGTCCGAGTCGGAGCCGCAGCCCCTGGCGTGACAGTTCGGATTGTCCAACTTTGGACCTGTTGGGACGGTCGCAATCAGACGGAGATTAGAGTCCAGTTCATAGAGTCTGTTGACGGAGCCGACGTACACGCGACCACCAATCGGGTCCACGGCCAAGTGCTTCAGCACGAATGTCTCGTTGATTGAGATGAAGCGAGACACTGTCGCCGTGTCCGCCGTCAACCCAAAATCCGCTTCCAAAGAACTGAGCGGTGATGCGGAGCCCAGTGACGGGCCTGAGGACGCTGAGCCATAACTTCCCAGCCCAATTAGCAAGCCAAACAGGATGTTAAAGCCAGTGGTCGCCAGTGAGGTGAAATGGGAAATGCCACCAGCTGCTGTCATTGTTGTCAATGACGGAACGACGAGCAGTCTGTTCCCTCAGTTCGGTTGATCAAATCTGCTGCAAAATATAAATATACAAAACAAAAATGCAAAATGAGTCTCAATTAGTCATCATCAATAATATCCCCTTCCTCACAACAATCTTATTCATATTCATATTACTCCAAATCCCAACAGCCAACATCACCATCATCAGCATAAACAACAACCTTCCTCCAAAGTATATATATATCATCATCATTCATTATTATTATTATCATCGTCGTCAGTTCCAGTAGTGTGTAGTGGTGGCGGGTGCACCATTGTCCCAACTCGTCCCTCATTAGTAGCTGTCACTTTGTCACAATCCATTTTTTCCCATTCAGCACGGAGTTTTGAGACATGAGGAGGCTCACACAATCATTCATTCAGTCAGTCAGTCAGTCAGCCACAAACCCCGAAAAATAAAATCCTTTTCCCACAAAAGAACTTCTAATCCAGATGCAGTTTCAAACAGAAGGGACAGATAGATCCCTCTCTCCTCATCAAAATCATTATCATCACCACTCTCACTCGCTCTCTCTCTCTCTCTCCTCCTCATTTCGAAACAGTTTTCTTCATCCATCTACACACATCTTTTAATTAATTCCCCCATTCCCTGCAACCATCATGCAACTCCGTCGTCGCACCACCAGAGTTTCTATCCACATCCACAATACATCTCTACATAATATACTACATTTAGCCAAATTTCCACGCACGAAAAACCTAAACCCACCACTTTTACATTTTACTACGACCAGCAGTCATTGCAGTAGTAGTAAACCTAAGACGTGGCCCCACATGCAGCCTCATTCTATACCTATATAACTATATAAACATCCCTTTGCCACTTTTTCACGTTATGTCCACAATCTCAAGATAGTACTTAATTGCATTAGAAGGAAGATGAATAACTGAAAATGAGTGAAATGTTCCATTAGGCGAGAGATCCCTGCTTCAAATGCAGCAACGCAACCACATCAAATCCAAAATCTACCAAAACCGACCGACCCGACTGCTGCTCCTCCAACTGACTCCACCAAAGGATTTTTTTTCCAAATAAATACAAAAAACCATTAGGAAGAAGGATGGATGGATGGATGAATGGTAAGTAAATATAGAAAAGAGGTAGGTCGAGTTGCCTAATACGGTGGCGGCGGACTGTGGTCTACATACCCATGCGTCTTCTTGCTATATAGCTCCAGTTTCCATAACGAGCTAACCTTTCTTCTAATTAATCCAACTCACAGTCAGATATTTTTCCTTACGTTTCGGGGGCAGAGGAGAGTAGTAGTGCTTTATTAAAATTTCTAATTAAAATTACTTCACGCGCCACTACAACTACAACCAATTAGTATTAAAGCATTTTGAAAAAATTAATCTTCCACGAGTCACCCCATTCTTTCTGGTGTGCTCCCTCCGCCACGAAAAAAGGTAGTTTTGTAGTAGTTGTGGCATGACTCAGCGAAAGAATAAGAAAACTGCATCAAGCAAATTCTAATAACATTTAGGAGGCTTGCCGTTTAACCATGAAATATACTCTGCAAACTGGTCTATTTTTCGGGCAACGGAAGCCGTTTCTCTCACAGCTATACCTAAGCGGAGCCAACACAACAGAGGAGATACTTTTTCATTTGTACTCCTCGAATTGGTTTTTTTTTCTATCTATCTCTCTCTCTCTCTCTCTCTCTCTCATCTTCTCCGTCTTTTCTGGAACTCTGAATGGGAACGGAGATTCGCCGGAGCCAGCTCGAAGGGGGAAACAGCACGATTTTCTCAGAATGATTCTGGAAGCTAAAACCGCAGCAGCAAGAAGAAGAAGAAGAAGATAATGTTGTATCTTTAAAAAAAAGTGTTACAAGCTCAGTTGCCAACCAACCCTATTCCACATTTCTCCTTATCAAATTTCACCCTCCTTCCGGCTTTACGTCCCTATTCCACCATTCAATCCAACCCAACAAAACCAACACAATTCTAAATAAAATAAGTAATATATATAGGTGCCTATATATATTCTTTCCCAGAACAGAAAATAAATGTTTTATTTTACAACAACTGGCTAAATCTCTCAAGATGATATTAGTCGAATCAAAAAAAATCCAAGTCATTTGCATTTTTTTTACCCAATTTCAACACGAGTTTTGTTTACACAAATTTTTATTATTTCTTTTTATTATTAAATGGGAGATATTTAAAATCTTGCACTTTTCAATCCCACACTATATATGTACAATTACTGGGTTATAGTATGAAACGTCAAACAAAACGTGGTCTTGCGATCCCTATTTATTTATTTATTTTTTTATAAATCTCTCTCCAACCTTTCCGGTTGTGCTCTGAAAAGCATGGAGGAGGAGAAATGGAGCATGATTTCCAGCGAGGAAATAAACGCCGCAACCAACAACAACAAAGCTTACTTATTTTGCTTCCATGCAATTCTCTCCAGCAGCAGCAGCAGCCGGAATTTGTTGAAAATAGTAGTCTGCCTGCTGCTATGCTCCCCAGAGCATTCCATGTTTGTCTTGTTTTACATGCATGCCTCATGTACATACGTACTCACGTGTACACAATGCACTTTCCAAAAACAACAGTCAAACACATCATCAAGAATAAATGGTAGCCAAAAAAAATGAAGTAGATGGTTCGTTCCTACAGCAGGTAAGTAAGAGTTTTCTGCAACTTTGTATCTCTCCCTGATTCAATTTCCCGTGACGTAAGATTCTCTTTATAAATGTGTAATTTTACGGGATTCATCCAGTGTTCTTTCCTCCCCAAAAAATACTAGTCGGCCGGCACGAGACAACCTAACCTAACTCTCTCTACAAACTCTATAAGGGATACTCTTGTTTTATTCAATTCCTCCACCTGGAATTTGATCATTTTTTTTCGGGGGGGGGAGGGGAAGAGAATGGAACAACAATTTCCGATCCTCTCGGCGCATTCATTCACATGCATGCATGGTGTGGATTTATTTTTCTTTTAAAAAAATATGATCTATTTACGAGGTAAAAAATTATTCATAAGGGAATCAAAAGGGAAAATATCATCCTTGTCCTACAAACAATATATCAAAAAAAACTATCCCTTTTCTCCATATTATTCCGCCCGAGAGAGTCTGCACTCAAATGAGTGTAATTGTTCCAGCTCAGTGCGCTCCTCTGAAAAGGTGAAGCAGCTATTAACAAAATATAACAATAATAAACAAAAAATTGAACACTGTTCTAATAAATGGTACAAAACTATTACGGACACAATAATAGTGGAACTCAATGCAACTCTTCTTTTTTTATTAATCTCAAAAAACAACGTCGAAACAACCCTTATTCCTTGTTCCCTAATGCTCCCCCTGTAACAAAAATCCATGTAACAAAGTAACAAACATCATCGTCATCATCATCAACTGCACCATCACCATCCATCCACCATACCACCACCGTTTAATTCACATCACTTTGCTGTTTTTGAGCGATATCATCGACTCGATCGAAAGGGCTCTTCATCTGGCAAAAGGATCTTTCATCGTACGTACGTACGTACCATTTACTACTGCTACTCGGCGGAATGAAAAACCATTAGACCCTTTCCATCCTGACGCAGAGGACAGTCATCTAATAATATAATGGAGCAGGAAAAAAGTCCGATGATGAGCAACCACTACTGCCAAGCCGCTTTCATTCCACAGTCGGCTCTTTCAGCAATTTTTTAAATAAGAGATGAGCAACTGCGACTGCTCCTGCTACTGCTGCAGTACAACAATGGTGGCAGAAAGTGCATTCAAGAAGGAACTACCAGTTTTCCATCATGTAAATTATAATCAAACATCATCATCATCATCATCCCAGAAGAGCACAGCAGCCCTATAAACAATTTACTACTGGCTACCATTTTTTTTCTACACTGTGTGAGATGATGGGACATGGAACATGTTGTGATACACAACTCCAATCTTTCGCTATTAGAATAAAATACACATGTTCCATTAAATTATTATTACGATACGACGTGACTGACTGCAGTTCAGTTCAGGCGTTGTGTTGCAAGTTGCCCGAGTGACAACCCACATATTACATATATATGTATATATACGTTCACATATATATCAACCGAGAGGACGACACTTTTTCCCCCGCAGTTGTGTGTACTCTACCAGACATTTAGAGCTCGATTGGGATGTAGATTAGGAGAGAGAGATGGATAAATTGCTACTCGAGGGAGAAAAAAAGGGTGACGTGGTGGCGATGGTACTTGGATGAGTTTTTTTATTTTAAACTATTATTGAAAAGTGTTTGCATGGATGCAATAAAACTCCACATCGATACAATAAATTCCAGATATGGACTCAAGGCTACCACCACCACACTGGTTTACTGGAAATTTACAAAAGGGAATAAGTCGGCAGCCAAGCCGATATTACCAATACAAACCATTTCACTTGTTTTTTGTCAGGTTGGAAATTGCTACTACTTACCACACTCGTACATTATATGCAAATGTGGAATGTCGGACAGAGTAAAATTTTAAAGGTAGTGAGAGGATTTTAATGAAAAAGCAGTAGCACGAGAAAAAAATGTTTGGGTTAATACATTCCCATTCCATCTGTCACCTTCAAGTGTTGAAAAATGATTACAAAAAATGGTTGTTGTAATGTAATGCGAGTGTGTGTAAAGAGGATGTTGAAAGTATCATTATTCATTATATTGGTTTTGCTACTTACTTACTTACTATCATTTCATTTCCCCTTTTTTAGTTAGAGTACCCCCAACTTCCAACTTTGGAAGAAGCAGATATCCTATTATAATTAGAAATGTATGCAGTGAGAGAGTGCTTGTCACCAGCCAGGCAGAAGAGTTGGGCTTCACCACCAGTCCCTCGCCGACGACGACACTACTCTCTACCAACCAGTACAAGATGGGATGTGGGGAACACGGGTTGCCTAACCCGTTCACAAAATTTTTTTAGGCACAACAAAACAACCGTTTTGAATTAGTAGAGAGGGAGGATTGAGGTGGAGGAGGAGGGGAGATATGGATGGAATGGAGAGGAAGCTGGCAGATTTCTTGAGTCACCACCACCACCACCACTTGCACTTGCACTCTACACCACCACCACGACAGTCGACACCATAAAATATATTTCCAAACTAATTGCTCACAAATGTCTGAGAAAACCGGAGGAGCTGTTCGTGATGATGATGATGATGATGAATTGGAAGAGCACAGCTCCAGAATTATATATTATTATCAGTTTTATAAATAGTGTGGAAATGAGAGAGGGCCGTTGTTGTGCATCCACCAGAAAGATAATTACCAACCTGGAGCAGCAGACAAAAAGACTTGCTCATGAGGAAAATAATGCACTTTTTGAAAGAAATTTAAAACATCCTTCATAATTTTCCAACCAAGTGAGCGAGTGAGTGAGAGACAATAAGACTAAATTATATGAGAACAAACAAAAAAATTAAGTATAATAACGAATCAAACGGAATGAATGTAATCACTGAACACCACTACTTGCTGCTCTCACGCATTCCAAATCAACTTTTCCATAAAACCTTTGCTAATATTCGCTATTATTCCAGAAAGTAAATGGATCGTGTGGAATGGATATAATGTTATATTATACACATGGTTGTTCTCGAAAAGGTTTTCCACAACACGCTCTTTTTTTTATTCCAATTCTGCATAATTTCGCATTTTGCGTATATTCAAAATAGAGAGCAAAATGGGAACGCACACACGCGACGACGACGACGAGGACGGCGCTTCAGTTGAGACCACCAACGTGCTCCGCTTCGCCGTATGCCATACGCCACACAAGAAGACGCTGGTCGGTGGTGTTGATTCCCCTCCTGCCTCATCCACCACCACCAGCACCACCATCACCATTACAATAGACATGCAAATTTCCATGGCCGACTTATGATAACCACATTTTTGCCACTCCTTTGCATTTGCTCCTCACTCGGACGGAATGTTCGCTCGTTCGTGTTTTACTAATTCACAAACACACAAACACAATTTACTCTTTAAAGTAATAATAATAATAAAAAAGGAAACATCCTCGCACGCAGCCCAACTGTCACAACAAGAACCTTAACAACAGGAACAACAGCAACACAACACCGATAGTTTCTCCAAATCCCAACCAAATTACTATTAATCTTCGTAATTGGTTTATATGACAAACTGAAACAGAAAAAAAATCTGTCCATTTGTTTTGTAACACGGAGAAGTGGAGAGGAGGAGAGCAGAGAGAGAGAGAGAGAGGATAACCTCAGGTAAAAACAAAAATGTTGGAAGCTAGCATTGCATTCCACGAAGAAAATTCCAATTATTGGATTTTCCTCTTCCGCTCCTGCCTTTGCCTGCTGCTGCTTGCTCCTCCAAGGTGGATAATGTGTGTGGTGCCTTATGCGAAGTACCCACCACCACACCACACAACAAAGAAACAACAACATCCATCCATCTATCCATATCCATCCATCAGCCTCTTTTTTTTCACAGTAATGAAAGGTCGACGACGGTAGTGGGCTGAGCCCCTTTTTCCAGTTCAAATAATAATAATAAACTACCTACGAAAAGGGCAACAACGGGAAATTGAATTTTCTGATTCTGATTCTGCTGAGCTAATTCTAAAGAGCCATCTTTTCAGGATATACTTTTAAGCCCATCTATTTCATATTATTTTTTTCTTTCTAAAATGCAGTTCATCCTGTTGCAGTGCAAAGGTACAAGGGAATAAACGACGTAGGTAATATTATATGAGGGGTACAGAATACATGTCTGCGTTGTTAAACTCCTTGCTCAAGTGCTCTATCATCTTTTGTACAGAATACAACTCAAATTACCACACCACCACCACCACGACGAGCACAAGTTGTATTACTACTAAACCTTGTTCTTCTGTCCGCTAAACTGTGTGTTCAGTCTTCTAAACAAACCAGTCAAGACGAATGATGATGGGACGTAACGTAACGTCGTACCTTCAAGGTATTTATGGTGGTGGTGGTGGTGGTGGTGTGGTGTATCGTGTGTATGCATGCTTATAACTTGATGGAAGGGATTTTAAGAAGATGCCTTTTTTCCACATTATATTATGAGCCACCTTGGTGCAGAGTATAACTTTCAGGTGGAGAGAGGCGGCTGGAACAAAGAAAAATTAGAAGACATTTTTCCATCCATCCTTCATTCGAATTAGATTTCCAACAGAGAATGTTGACTTCAAGTTCGTAAACAATGTGGTGGGTAGGCTAGCAGGTTTTTTTTTCCTCTCTCTCCTCCTAAACTTCTTGTTAGGGAGAAGGTGTGTGTGTGTGAGTGAGTTTATATATCTGAGCCGTTTCAGGTAACGATCCCAATCGCCAGGCAGGAGAGCACAATATAAGCTTAGCTGCAGAGCTTGAAATTGAAAAAAGGATGATGCTGATGATGATGATGATTTTTTTTTCTTAAAGAGAAAATGCAGAAAAAGAGTGATGTGAGGTAAGAAAAGAGCTCTTGATGTTGTCTTCGTTAATGAGGCTAAGGTATCATAGCCACACCACGAAACGTCCATCCATCCATATTCCCTCCTCTCATCATCAGTTTCCTCTTCTAACGATCACAAGAGTTTTTTTTGTGACGGGATCGTCGAAGGCTCTCACTCTCACAGACGAGGCAAAAGAGTTACACGTTTTTTGTTTCTTTAGGAGACAACAATATTATGATAAATGTATTATGTTATGACCTTTTGGCGGACGGAGGAACGTCATACTATTATTATTGGTATTGGTATGCGCAAATACATTTTTTGTGTGTGACAGTTGACTACCGTGTTTACAAGCTTTGATTGAACAACTGATGAAACCTGGGAAGGTCACTCTGTTTGGTGGTTTTATATATGCAAAAAATGCAAATTATTATGCTGAGATGATCGAGAAGTATATTATAGTTAGCGGTGACCACAAAATCTCATCATATATATGAAAGTGTGTCGCGTCATCATCATCGTATCAGCAGCCTGACATTGAAAGGTTGTACTCCTTTTTTCAACTAATTTCATGAAATTTTCCTAATTAACTAGTCTTAAATGAAGGATAATCAGAGATTGGTTGGAGAGAGGGGTTGGATTGTGAATAAATTTCTTCGGAGGATTAGCTAAGTAAGCATATCAGACCCTAAATAAAATCCAAATTGGTCATGACTTTTTTTTTCTTCTTTTCCAGCTAAAATTCCAAGCCGGTTTGGAATCTGCTTCTGCTGCTGTGATTCTGGCTCTTTGACTTGCTGGCAACTGCACAAAATGTGAGTCTCCCTCTTTTCAAGAAAAGCAGGGAATGCTTGCCACTTGCTACTGCTGATGCTATAGTAATTGGAATTAGCAAAAATTCTTGGATTTCAACCCTCCCTCTGGATTTTTATGTCTCCCTAATGAATACAAAGACAAACAATTACGTTAATAGTTTTCTGGCTCCTCCGTGATGAGACCAAGACAAACTTTTGCTAATTTTTGTTTTTTTGTGTTTTTCTTTTGCTCCTCCGTTTTTTTTTAGCCATTTTAGCAAAGTCAGAGATTCAGATGAGTATCGCCAATGAAATCTCGTCCTCGTCAGAGCTTTATTTGAAACCAAAAAAACATAAATACATCCTTGGCATTTTATATATTCCCCTCAAACTCCGCTTCTAACTGCTAATTGACTAAAAACTCATTGACCGGCGGGTGCTCAAAATATTATATGTTGCTCTATTCCAAGCCGTTGTTGGCGACTCTGCGATCACTTCTTACAAAACATTATTTGGAATTTTTGCAAATAAAAAAATAATGCTGTTGTCTTTGTGAAGAACCCAATATATGTATTTAGCCCATTTGATCGAACGTCAAGGTCGCCATAAGATATTTGATGTTTATGTAAATGATCAGCGTGTTGTTTTTGAGAGATTTTTAAAAATTCATTGCCATCCAACTCACAAGCCAACTATCTCCTTTGTCATATGTGTGTTGTTATATATAAGTATTGGGGCATTTAAGTCTATAAAATTTTACCTTTATTCTATGCAAATTTTCGTCTCCCTATTAAAATCAATTTTCCACTTTTTTATATTAATCTGCTGCTGAGGTTGGTGAACATCATCACCACCCGCCAAATCATCATCATCATCATCTTATCTGCAAGGTTGAGGCAGAGCCACCTTCTTTTTAAATCTATATTTGAAATCAATCGAACAAGAAATTCCCATTCAGCTCGGAGCTGGTTTATTATATCCCTTTTTTCTACTTCTTCTTCTTCTTGCTTTCACAATACTTCAACTCTCGTTGAATAAGTAAGTATATAGCTGAGCTGCCACTATCATCATATAACAAGGCTGAGCAAACTGATTTTTACGAGAGTACGTGAATTTTTTCCATAAAAAATCATCATCACATTTTATGACATGCAACTAGCCCACATTACCATTTTCACCCGATCCATCCATCCCCTATGTATTTATACTTATATATACGTTTATATCTGATCTTTTGCAATTCATCTGCTGGAGTTGAGCTGCTACGTGACCATGTAAAACATTCAATGTTTTTGCTCTTTTTTTCAACAACAACAACCACCACCTCTACGAACTAAACTAAACGACCATTCGGATCTCTGAAGAAAGATCATCATCCTCTCTAAGTTTGCTCTTGAGGGGAAAAGAAGACGAAGAAAAGAAGAGCTTGTTGGTCCGGGTTCCAAACAGTGATGTGTGTGTGTGTACCTACTCCACTTAGCAGTTACATATGAAAGAACAAATGAGTTTAGAAATCATTTTTTGATAGTTGTTGTTTTGCGGCAGAGAACAACCATTACAGCCTCGTTTTTTCTCTCTTAAAAGGAGCCCTCTTCTACAACAGCTCAAACCTCTTCATTTTTTCGATTGTCTGTACACACACAAGAAGAAGAAAAAGACGAAGAGGAATACGAAGATGAGCTCGAAGGAGAAGAAGAACATGATGATGAGCAGCGTTCGACACCAAAACCATTTTGTTACTTACATCAACTCGAAATATAAAAAAATGCATTTAATAGAGCGTCACGTCCCCAACTCCCATCATCCATTCCTCTCCCGTTCCCGTCCAACCTGTATATGCCATGCCATTTGCTTATTTATGGAGAACAACATGAGCGAGTTTTACACTGTTTTTACCTATCTCTCCTTGTATCATCATCATCTTCATCATGAAAAACATACTCCTTTACATTCATTACGGACTCGGACTTGGTGGTGATGGTAGTAGTGGTTGTCTATAATACAGGATTTTCGTAGTAAAAATCCTCTCAACTTTTTGACTGAATTCAATCTAGCGTCATCATTGGATATACCTTTCCTCACATCAGTCATCATCATTGCATTAACTTGCACTCTCTCACTTAATTCATTTTCCCTTTTCCCATTTATTTACCAGGCAAAAAGGAATGCGCTGGTGGTGGTGGTAGTATGGATGGTATGGATGGTGGTTGCCGAGGTGGTGCACAATGAAACTTTGTTTAGTTTCCCAGCTGTGTTTTAAAAAAAGCATGTCTTAGGCTATAGGTAATACCTATTAGGTATCCCCCCTCTCTCTCTCCATGTATTTAAGTTATATTACCAGTATGCATGCATCATTTTTTTCCCCGTTTTCCCGTCTTCTTTTCTTTTTTGGGCTCTTCCTCTTTTCCCAAGAAAAACTGGGGAAACTGGGGAGTGAGCAAAGAGGAGTAGAAGAAGAAGAAAAAAGGGGTTTATCAAGCTGATTTTCATTTTCTTACAAGTCATGGACCAGCTTTGCTATCTGAAAAGATTAGCTGCCAACTTAAATGCTATTACCAGCTTGCTCCAAGCAATTATGGTGCATAGACGAAGACGGCGGTGGTGGTGGCGGCGGAGAGAGAAGTAGTAGTTCCTCCCGGTTACACACTTTAGCCCATATTATGATATACAGATTCGAACAAGACGACGACGACGAAGAAGAAGATATGGAAAAGAGGGATATGTAGTTTTTTGGCTGCCACTTCAATACATATACATACTTCAAAATCCTTGCACTTCCAGTTTTCATGTTTTACAACAAAATGTACATAATAATATCGGTGTGTGACTCTGTAGAGTAGAGTGTATGGAGTAGAAGAGAGGAGCAGAGGTTTAGCAGCATTTACCATCAACCATCATCATCATCTTCTTCATCTTAGCTCGTTTTTCTTTAAGGAGTCAGTGTTCGCCGTTGTTGCTCTTGTCTATTTGGTTGCTGAATGCTGCTGATGTGAGTCTCGTCGTCTGTTGTTCTCCGTCCGTCCGTAGTTAACAAAACTGTGTACACATAGAGGTTGCACATTCCGCCGAATGGAGGACCCTACATGATGAACCACCGACCAAGTGGGTCTGAATTAGTGGGTAGATAATAATGCCTCATACGTTGTTGTTAGAAGAAGAGAAAAAAAAAACCTTATTGGTAGGTCTCCCATTTTACTCGCTCTCTTGAGAGTGAAATGGTTAGGGCAGAGGAGAGAGGAGGTTTTTTTTTATCAACTTTTTTTATAACCATTTTCCCCGTTTATTTTATCCTCGCGTTTTTGTACTAACTACGTCTCCCTTTTGTCGTTTTTCTGGTGGTGGTGGTGGTTCGTAAAAAAGTAAGGCTCACAGTGTGGTTCCAGCTGAGAACTAGTGGGTTTTTACACAAAAATCTTTCATTTTTCGCCGCATTGTTGAACTTTTTTTTTATTTATCCTGTTTACCAGAATACCACATAAAATATATACCTACTGATTTTTTTTTCTTCTCTTTCACTTACTGAATAAAAACATAAGGGTTGGTGATTTAATCGGGCACCCTATTTGCATAAGAGATAACAGACTCGTTGAGATGAGATGCTTACTAAACAAATATATTATCTTTGCAACTGCCATGCCATGCCACCCCACCACCACCACTCCACTCATGTCGGCTGGTGGAACGAACCTCCTTTGAGATTTTTTTATAAACTGCAAAATGCAATTTCTTTTTATATCAAGCCAAGGCAGAGAGAGAGAGAGAGAGAGAGAGAGAGAGAGAGAGGAAATTGATCTGAAAAGGAGGTTTGAACTCTCGACTACTTGTTCTTCTTCTCCTTCTCCTCCTCTGAGTCAGTCAGATCAGGCAGACCTGCTTCATGCATGGGATCAAGCCGAGTTGGACTTGTACATATGAATTCACAAAAACGGCCATGTTTCCACTCTCCACACAAAGGAGTAGGCATTAGTCAAATTATATCATAAATATGTTTTCCATCCATCATTTTGACTGCTGGAGAGGTAATTGCTTTAATTAATATTTTCCCTTGGGACCTTTTATGCAAAAAAAAGGTTTTGAAGCCTATCTCTCTCTATCTCTCTCTCTCTCTGTAGGCTTGTCTTATTGATTGTATTTTGTATCATTGCATGTCATGTTTAAACTCTTTTTTTTTCAATAAACCCTTCGTTTTCTCCTCTCCTTTCGTCGTCAAGGGTTCAAAAAAGCCTAACAGTTGGTATGACATCAACCACTTGTGAAACCTGAATTTATATCTACAGGATCTGCCGAGGTTCTCTCCTCCGTTCCCGTTCCTTCTCTCTCTGTTCTTTTGGCACGCAAAAAATAAAAAAAAGTTGCTTGCATCTCCGTCTCCATCATCATCATCATCATCGTCGTCGTCTTTCGTTCTTTTTTTTCAATTCGCATGCATGCATTCATGCATAATTACCTGACAATGAGTGAGCTTATTCACATGAGGGTCATTTGCACAGCGTGAAATCTTTAAGAAAGAAAAAAAAAGTGAAAAGAGCTTACAGCTCTCAGAAAGATAAAACCTCTCTCGTTTTTACGTACTCATCTGCAAAGGACAAGTTCATCGCTGTTTTATTCAACTTCACCCGAGATTTCCATATCTCCTGACTGATTTCGCGAGCGAGAGGGAGAGAGAGAAAAAAACAACGTTTGGAAAAAAGGGTAATTTTGTGTATTATATAATGCAATTTTCGTCCACTGACTGACTATTTGCGTGCTCGTCACTAAACGAAAAAAACCTTTTTAAATTGTTTTTTTTCCTCCTCTCTGCATCATAATTAAAATAACTTTGCTAGCACGCTGTATAACAAATAACTATATAGTGTGTAGGAAATTATATGAGTAATATTATGAGTTGCGAAAAAAAATGCTATTCAAATTTTCGTATTCACATTTTTGCTATACAACTACAACCCGCATTGCCATGCCACCACACCACACGCTTATACGTTACGACTTTTTGTACCAGCAAGGTGGAGAGGAGATAAAATGTATTTTAAAAAAGAAGAGCTAGCTGGTTGGCAACTTTAACTGCTGGGCTCACCTGTTGCTAATAAATATTTTTCAGGGGAGAAAGAGGCAGTGCAGAGGAAGAAAAAAAAGGACATAAGTTGGTAGGTAAGTTGCCAATTGGTGATGTGTTGACACTAATGAGATACATGAAATAGGTATAAAAATGACATTAGACGCTGGATTAGGATTACCTGTCCTTTTTTATTTTCGTGAAATCATTAAATTAAATCCAGGATGAGGATCTGGTTGTTCTTGGAGTGCAAGGCAACTTAGTGGTAGCTGTACTAACTTCTTACTTATTAGCGCTAAACTTTGTGACCATACATGGCTTACTCATTTTTCTGGCCAGAACTCTCCTCCTAAACCACCACCACCACCATCATCATCATCATCATCTCAAAAAAAAAAAAAAATAATGGAGGAGGATGACTAATGGAAATGAACTCTCTTGGAACGGAATTTTCTTCCATTTTTCACACAGGAGAATCCTAACCAGGACAACATTGGGCAAAGGAAAATACGCAGGTTAAAGACTCAAATAATAATATATTTATAAAATGGAAGGGTAGATAGGAATGGTCTGCGTGGATGATGATGATGCCAGTAAATAATAAAAAGGCTTGTAGTAGAGAACGGAACGGAGTGAAGAAGAAGGAAGGAGTAGAGAGAGAGAGAGAGAGAGAGGAGTTGAGAAAAAATTGTTAGTTGCAGGTAAGTCGTCATATTATATAAGTTGGTTGGTTGGTTGCTTTAGCTTTGCATGCTTTGCTTTGCTTTTGTGTGATCGCAGCCGAGTTTTGAGTTGAGCCAGACTTTTTGGTTAATGAAAAGGATAATAATAATAGTAGAGTAATGATGTGAGTGTGGTAGTATAGAACCGTGTGGTCTGCCTCAATCTTCTCATCTTCTCCTCTCTGTCGGTCTCCTTTTTTCACGTTCAACAGTGCTGGGAAACCTCTAACTGAAGGGAAATCCCTCCAGGCAGTTGTTGCACTGTTGGAAATCATATAATATGCATACATCTTCTTGGTCGCTCCATCCACCCCTCCACTCCACTCTCACTACACATCATATCTTCCCATCGCGGCGGCGGCCCTGTTATGCATCAACCTATCTTTGTTTCCTCGTCTCCCGTTTTGTGTATCATCATATTATCATCCACCTACTACTACTACTCCTCATCCTCAACCACATTTTCCTCACACATTTTATATTATCATTACCTATTTTTGTTGGCACACACACAGGTAACCTAACTAAATACAACAACAACTAGCTCCGCTCCGCTCCTATCCATTATTATCCATCCATCCATCCCTGGCGTATCCCTTTACTCTGGTGATGGGAAGGAAGGTTTTGTCAGAGTGTAATATAAACTTTGTTAAAGTATCAGTAAGAGGCCTCCAGCAGCGGCACACTGCTGCCATTTCAATTTCACCGTTTTCCCATTTAAATTCGATCCACTTGGAAGGAATCTCGCGACTGGGAGGGAGTATGAGGAGTAGGTAGGTAGTTGTGGAGTGTAGTGGAGGAGTTGTTGGGATGGTGGTGGTGACCATACGCCGAGTGTTATTTGAAAAACATGTGATGAAGATGATGATGAGGGCAAATTTGAGAGAGTCAGTCATCAGGTGGAGCGTGAGCGTATATATAATAATATAGCCACCTTGCCTCGTAGTATTGTATTATAGGTATGCTTGCAAGAGCGGCGGAGAGAATCCTGAAATGCAAATGTGTATACTTAAGTATTTCTGGCTAATTACTTTTCCCTGGTTTGAGTCATTTCGAAAAGTGTGACGGAATGGACTGTGTAAACTCTGTATATAGCAGTTAGTTAGTTAGCAGGCATGGAGGAAGTGAGTGAGTGCTGAAAAATACTTGACTCATTTTTCAATTAAGAGGCTTTTGTCCTTTCCCTCGAGATGACATAATAGTAATAATAATAATAGCTCTCTCTCTTCCTTCCAATTTGCAAACAATGCACAAAAAATGGAATTTTAAATACAAGTGCAAAACATCAATTTGTCACGTAGGTAATGAATGAGTAATGAATACTGACGACGACGACGTTGTTGTATATTTAACATCTTCAAGAGTCCACTTGAAGATGCTACGCGACGCCACTCAAGTGTTCTCCTTCTTTTCTTCTCGATGAATTTCAAGGAGGTTTCATTCAACCGGTCGCGTACTTCTCTCGTTGGCGAACTGTCAACCAACCAGCCAGGAATTGTTTATTAGAGCCATGCCATGCCATGCCATGCCATGACGATGACTCCTTAAAAACTTCACTTCAGCCCTCAGCCCTCTATCTTTTGACACTTATTTCAATTGAAATGAGCTTTTGGAGGAGCAGTAGAAGTAGTAGTAGCCTCATTCATAGAAGATGTTCAAGTGGGAAAAGCATTTAGCAAACCCTCTTCTTTTTCTTCTTCTACTTCTTCCAGTAAGCAAAAAAAGGAGAAATAAATATTATCCGATATTTGTTTGGTTGGTGTGTAACCCCTTAACATCAACATCAACAACAACAACAAAAAGCAAAATGCTTCTTTGCTTTATACAAGCTTCTGCAACTCCTTTTTTTATACTCGACAATAATTTTCAATCTTCTTTAATGCTCAGCCACTTCCACAATCCTATTTTATCCGTGAATTCTCCTTAATAGTCTCTGTACAAGTTGGTTGTTGTGTCTGACATGAGAGAGCGAGAGAGAGAGAGAGAGAGATGATGAGCAAAGGAACTTTTTTTTTCTTCTCTTCTCTTCTCTTCTTCCTCCTTTGTCCGTTTGCTACTGGCGTGCTTTTCTTCACTGGAGTCATGCAGACTTATTACGTATGCATGTCTATTTCACTTAACATCATAAATCTGATTTCTCACTGAATACGTATAGACATCCCGTAATAAAAAACAGCCCAACTTTGTAATGCAATGCAGCTTATATACATATACTACTTACTACGTACGTACCTATATATTATATTATGCAGCTCGGAATGAGGCTCTGCGAGCACCACCACCACCACCACCGTCGTCAATATCAAAGTCCTGCATTCACTTCACTTACTTGCACTATTATTATTATTATTACTCAGTCAGTCCTTCCTTTATACGCTTCTTCCATTTCCCTTTTTTATTATTACTCAAGCAAGAGCACAAGGTTGCATGGCTCTCTCGAATTAATGTGGATATAACTTCTCAGGACTTTACATTCATTTAGCTGGACTCTGGCTGTGAGACCTTGACATAGGCACTCCACGACTGGAGAGAAAGAAAAACTGAATATTCCCATTGTCATTTTTTCCAGATTCCTCGCTCCTGGAATTTTTTTTCCGAGGCCCTTTCAAAAACGGGGAATGCGAGAGAATACCTGTGAGGAGGAGGTCGGTCGCGGCCGTGTAGTCCGCTCCCACATTCCAAAATACTTATTATATAAACATTTCTTGTGCGTCTTGCAAAGAGGATCCTTCTGGGGCATCATCATCATCATCCACTCTCCGCTCCTTCAAATTATTTAGCTACTTAAGCCGTAACAAGGTTGCGAGACAGGAGGAAGCAAGCAAGGGTTTAATTGACGAAAAAAGAGGAGACTATGTCCACCGTGCCAACATTGGTTCGGCGGCTCAACTGGTTAATTCGGTGATTGAAGATGATGAGCTTATCAAGTTAATAACTCAAGATGAAAGGACAAAAAGTAAAAGAAAAGGGCAACGGAAACCCAGGCAGCAGCAGTCAACCAATACTGAGAGGCTTAGCGACTCGAGAGGAGAGTTGCCCCTTCCCTCTTAGATATTATATACCATATTAGTACTACGATATATTTTTGTTGTATTGTTACAGTCCAGCAGGGCAGTTGCATGTCTAATAAGTGGAGAGAGAAGCCACGTTTTTCACTTCTTTCCCGTACTTGTAAAAATCGGCGGGTATACTGTCCTGGTTCTGCTATGCTGTAAGGATACCATATTATAGTTCGGTCAGCCCTGGTCGAAATTGACTTGGAGGCTTTGCTAGAGAGTCCTTCGCTACTCCTCCATTGCAAAAGAGGATTGCTCCGCTCTTGGAGGAGTAGTGGGCGGTAGTATGTAATATTGTATCAAGGGGAATTTACTATATTTTCACTACTACCGTCTAGAATCTACAATATCCAGGCCGGATAGATAAAAAGTCATTTTATTTTCTCTCTCTCTCTCAGCATTCCATATACGAATACATCCCTTTTGGATTTTGATGCATGAGCAATATCCTCGGAAGGAAATGAAAGGAAAGCAGAGGCTACTACGTGAGGCGCTGGGCAAGAAACCTTTTTGCGAAAAAAAAAACCAAATTGTGAATTGGTATTCGAGACAAATCTGTTTTGTGAGAGATGCTTTACGGGAAAAATACAGACTCTCAAAAAATATGAGTGAGTCTTCTGAAACAAGAAAAGGGTGAAGTAGAGGCAGACTGTATTAAACCAGACGATTTGATGAGGGCGTGCATGCATGCATGGTGAGTGTGGCAGCAGCGAGCGAGTGAGGCAGTTGACGTGGTGAGGATTAATAATAACAATAATAGTTACAATAATGAAGAAAATTGTGTGTGGAGAGTAGAAAGCCTTTTAGGTTTCTGTTAAAACAACCGGTGGTGTTTTGGAGGATGAGCAGGGTTATGAATAGAAGGGTACGTACGTCAACCACCATTTTATAATGTATAAAGAGCGCAGCTAAAAATATTACGCAATTGCTACATGAATGAGTACCACTGCTCTGCTCTGTATACCCTCCATCACTCCACTCCATCCATACCACTCGGATGAACGATGTACGCATTTCTTAACAGCCATCCTCACTGTCCTCCCTAGAATTTAGGAAAAGGCTCATGACTATCTTTGGAAACTAAATGACACGCAGAGGGTATTATAATAAGTCTGAAGAAAATGAGGAGGACAGGAAAGCGGAGCAGAAGAAGGGAGCAGATAGGTAGACGGAGTGAGTGATATAATGAGTTTTTGTTGCTAAAGGAAAGAAGATATATAATATGTTGGTCGAGAGAGGGGCTCAGTAGAGGCTGCCAGAGTCTCTCCCGTCGTCGTATCACATCCATAATCGTCATCTTTTTGATAGTGTGGAAGAAGTAGTGGAGTTCCCAGCAAGAAGCTATTCGACGACGACTTGAAACGGCTGATGTCGTCATTCTCATATAATACATAATATCCTCTGGTTTTTATTTGGTCTCTCGGTTGGTCGCTCGTGACGATGATGATGATGATTCCTCCTCGACGGGATTGCATTCCTATTGTTTTATGATGTGGCAATGCATACTTGACACTCGACAGATTTTCCCTTTTTCATTCAAACCAGTCATAATCATAACTGCTGCGTGGAGAGAACAACCCCGACTTCAATAAAAAGCGAGAATGGCAGAAGAGAGGAGAACAAAAACTGGGTTTATATATCCTCCTTCATCATCTCCTTCTTCTTTTTCTCTTCTTTCTGTTGCAGAACCAGACGATAAAGTCAGGATATGGGCTAGGCATATTACTTATATTATGATTCACAATTCTCAACTTTGTGCGGGGAATCACGTTACGGGGCCAACTCCTCCCTATCATCATCATCGTCAATGCCATCATCAGGAGCAGGAGCATATGTAGGAACCCCGTTTCCCGTCCTCCTCCAAAAATAGTCACTGTCATCATCATGAGGACGACGACGGAATGGAGGATTTGCCCAAAACCGCAATTAGGACGAAGGAGAACACAAGGGAAAATGATGAAAGTATACGTAGGTGTAATATACAATCCCATCACCATCATCGTCATCGTCATCATCATCCGCTTTTCCTTCCAGATATAATGAATGACCTTCTCCGGTTTAATCACGGGATCAAATGGAGACTCGTCCAAAGCTGAAAATCTTGTTGATGTCGATAATTACTAGTACCCACGTGGAGAAGGAAAGAGGAGAAAACGTCAATTTCAAAAGGGAATGGAAACGCAAAATGGATGCTCATCATCACCATGCTCACTTTGAGCCTTCGTCTTCTAGTCTTCTTAAGTTTTACACATTTTCACAATGATTTTGTTTTTCGTAGTAGTCAACCACCAACCAACCACCACCTCGACTCATCTCACTCGCCTTATTAGGCTCAATCTAGGTATATAAAAAACGATATTTTGTCACAGATTAGTCGCATTCATTCAAGTTGGGAAGAGACTACGAGTTTGAAATTCTTGTAAACGCATTATGGATGGGGAACATAATAAATATGTTTACTCCATCCTGGTGCATTATCTCTTTTTTTTTCTTTCATTTTACTGTATGCGTGTAGGTATACTCGGTGAATATATATACATTTTTTTAAACAAAAACAAGCCAGCCCATAACTTGGTCTTTTTTCAAGTATAAATCCTTAACCCATCACAATAAAAATACTTTACAAGATTGACAAACCAGATTAGTTTTTTCCTCCTTGGAAAACAACATACCAAACCAACCGTTGTTCATGTTACTACAACTGTTTGTAAAGAAGAAGAAGTAGAAGACGAAGAAGAAGAAGTAGAAAAAAAATTCCTTTTTTTTATTTCATTGTGTGTTACATGCTTACGTACATAATTGATATCACACGATGTCAGACAATCAAGACGATGCTACTTTTTCCTCGTATACACTGGATTTTGTGTCTCAAAAGAAAAAAAAATGTATATCTGTCTTGTAGATTCATAGTTGCGATATGAAATGTGTGATTGTTGGGGAAGGATCTTAATCTTTTGTTATTTAACCATTCTGGTATAACTTTTTTTTTGGACTAGATAAAAGTATATAGCAACTTGTTTTCTTTGAAGGAAAAAAAGTAAAGAGAAAAAAAACAAATTTCATGGCGAATGGAAGAGTATGTATACAAATTTTAGAAGAAAAAAAATATTCCTTTTTTTCATAATATATATTATAATAATAAGCCATGTGAATAGATTGACCGGCTATGGCAGAGCAGAGCTAAAAGAAAAACGTTTTTGAGAATATCGCGTCGTTTCGTTGCGTTGCAGAGCAGTGGTCAGTTTGCTCATAATTTACTGCATTTTTTCTTAGGTATTGTTACAATCATCATCTTGTCCGATTTGGAATTTTTTTCTCAAAAGTCCTTGTCAAATAATCATTTTTATTCTACATCCAGTCCACCTGAACACCATCCTTTATTCCCGTGTTTCTCTCATTTTCCACCTAATTTATGTATTTTCGCCTTTTTTGTGAAATGGCAAAAGGGAGGCTATATAGCTCTTTGCTTTTTCATCCAAAAAAAACCCCAATCCGAATCCCACTGTGTGACTGTGTGCGGGTTGTAGTAAATGTCAAGAAATTCGTAGTAAAAACGTTAGAAATAGATAGGGTTTATGATCAGCTTAGGGAAACACTAGGACTATGACGCTATGTTGTATGTCGTTCGGCCCTCAACCTTTTTTAATTTTGGGAATAAAACAGGGCTTTTATTTGTTTCACTAAAACTACTCCTCTGCTAAAATAATCCCATTTTCGACTAGAGCATTCACAATAACAAAAGGACTCAACCCTCGACCTTATCATTTTCTCTACACTACAGAAAATAACACGGAGTGGTCCACTGAAAGTTGCATGAGTTTCTGCTGCTGCTGCTGATGATGATGATGACATTAGTGAATGGCAACGACCACCTGTTTTTGCACAACTGCCCTCCACCACCACGGCCCTTTTCCTCCATATTATTAACCCTCTCTCTTGTTTTCATGAACTTGTTTAATAATATCGCTATAGTTGGTTATCATATTATCATCATGATCACGGATGGCGTGGACGGTGGTGGAGTAAATGAACTTGGGCGAGCGAGAGATTGCTTGCCGCATTCCCTCTAACTCATTTTCTCCGGGACGACGACGACGGGAATGTGCATACAATGGGAATGTGTTGTGTCTCTCCTTTCTCTCGCCTCGCCTTGGCGGAGGGAGGATGGAAAATTAAGAGTCGCCTCACTCTGCTCCTACACAACATTATATTATATGGAGCCTTGTTGTTTGCATTGCATTCCACCGTTGGAGCTCTGGAGGGTTGCTCCCTACTCTCAACCGGTAATTTAAATGGTTTCACCTTTTATCTTCTCCCATCTCGCTCCCCCATTTCCCCAAATATCTCTCTGGATTAGTTAGATAAGTAAAATGAAATTAGGCCAAGTTAACAACGAAATGGAGAGAGAGAGAGGGAGAGGGAAGGGGAGTATATATATATATATACCTACCTAGTGTCGTTGACTGGACTGGAGCACCATATTGTTGCTCAGCGTATAAATTCAGTCAGCGAAATTGTTCTGAAGTGTGTAGAAAAAGGAGAGTAAGTCAACAGCTGGTGCAATTTCGCCATGTGCAATTATTTGCTTAGATTTTGAGCCTAGTGGAAGGGGGCTTTATAGCCGGGGAAAAAGTGAGTTGAGCTGAGCGTAAGGCAGTAGCCAGCCGTAGTTTAGTTACGTACTAAACGTACGTAACGGCTCCTCGCCTCGTCCTTGTACAACTACCCCGAGAGAAACCATATTTTTTATATTTTCGATAGATTTTTCCTGTAAAATATTAAGTGTACATTTTGTTGGAGCGTATACTAATTCCAGCGTTTGCTGCTCTGCCGGTTGAAAAAGTAGTGGTTCAGGTGGAGGTGGTTGGTTGTCTGACTCTCTCTCTCTCTCTCTGACTCAATGTGTGTACAAACAGCAAACAGAGAGTCGTCCAAGTCGGGAGAAGAAAAAAAACCCATGGCAGAGTTGAGAGGAAGAGGAGGCGGAGGTGGAGGTGGAGGACGACGACGACGGCGAGGTGGATGGAGGAGGAAAACACGTGAAACTTTACTATGAATTGGTTGGTCGGGTTCCTCAAGGGAAAATGAAATGATGTAGAAAGTTACAACAAAATTTCCCTTGTAGGCATAAATTAATGATGATTTCTCCCTTCTCCTCCGTTTTACTAGAACATAAAGAGAAAATATCTGTTCGGGGAGTGCTTTCTCCATTTCCATGTTGGAGGAGAAGCACGTTTGTGTCATGCTATATTTCAGCTGCGAAAGAGCTATAAATGCCATTGAACGGCAACGGCAACTCTCTCTCTCTCTCCTCTGCCACCAAAACATCTAGCTACATCCTACGCGAAAACTGCGTGAGCCAAGTGTTAGCATAGTGCAGTGCTGAAGAAGGAGGCCCACAGCTTATTTCGGTTGGGTTGCGTATTTGTCCCCCCTCCCCTCACCTCCCCTCCACAAACTTATATAAAAATAATATCCTTTGCTGGACACACTATCTTGGAAAATGAGGGTTCCGAGTTGTCCAGCAGCAGCAGCAGCAGAGCAGACGGTGATGATCAATGTTAGCAAAGTAGCTACGGGGGGAAACGCAGTCAGTCGACTCTTTATAATCCCTGCTGATGATGAGACCTCTCTCCCTCCCTTTCACGTACTCCAACAACCCACGCGAAGCCAGTTGTCTTAAATGAGGCGAAAGACACCTCGGGAAATGCTCGGATATCATATTTTGTCAGGTATTTCCTGGAAAAAGTGCAGGGAGGCAAAAAAAAGATGAAAAATGTAACGTAATAATATAATATATAAATGGGGGAAATGACGTTTCGGTTGGGGATCACTTGAGAAGGATTTTTTTTATTATGTGAAAATGCTTCCAGCTAATTCCGCATGATTTTCCGTGGAAAATAAAAAGTAGAAAAAACGAACTTACAACAGCTGGCATCATCATCGAACCAAAATCCCACTCTGCAAATGTGTGTCACAGACAGTCAACAAAAAAAAAAATAAAAGAGAGAGAAGTTCTCATTTCATGATGATCCTTCCCTTCCTGTCTCGACATTTTTCTCCTGCCCTTCCAAACCTCTTAAAAAATCCTTTTAAATTGCATGAAATAACTGACGACTTTGTCTTTGGAGCGATTCGATCCTCCAGTCCCCCAGACTTGGTCGTTTTTGTACTCTTTATTATTACAGTTAGCAGGCGTACTTTTTCTTGTTTCCGTTTCATGCCCGTCGTGTAGCAAGTCCGTTTTGTTGGAACCGAAGCCAACAGTAAATTATTTATGCGTCTGACATATCGGATAGTACATTAATATTTTTTAAGTGTGGAATTTATAGCTTTCCCCTTGTGACTATCACGACGGCAATACCATCATCCACCACCGCCACCAAATGACATGTTTCAAAGCCAAAAACTACTTTACTTACAAGAGCTCCTCCTCATTTTTTTTATTATTATTTTCTTCTTTTTGGAGAATAATCATGTCCCTGCTCCAAAATATTTTTCAGTCACATCGAATTAGCATCCGGTGCATAGCATCCATGCACAAAACGCAAACCCGGCACACAAAATAATAATGCTGCTGATAATACGGTGGAAATTGTAGTGTGAAGGAAGGGAGCCATGCACCACCACCACCGCACCGCCATGCAAGCCGGCTACTTTTTCCCCTTCGCTTTCCTCTCTCTCTCTCTCTCCAGCAGCAGGAGCAATGGCAATGGCATCAGGAGCAGGAGCAACAAAAAGTTTTGCGAGGAGGAGAGAGGTTGAGGACGTTCTATAACAATGGGAGTTGGTGCTTTAGCAAAAATGGTCACGTGTGGGAAGGCTCCAGGCTGACTCACATGGCTTCCGCTGGAGCTAGCTGAAGCTGCTGGAACATGCTTTTCCAAGTTGCACACTATTACAACAACTTTTTTTTCTCCTTTTATATAGAGGGCAAACCGAGGAGGGTCCATAATGAAACTGGAGTTCTTTTTATATATCCTATTAATCAAACCATATCTATTCTCTCCTAGCTCCACATATTATTTTTCCCCTTTTACCGGGATCCATAAAGTCCGACGTGGAGAGCATTAGAGGAGAGATACACAGAGATTGATTGTGAGGACGTGTACTCCACTTCCAGCCAGCCAGCCAGCTCAGTTTGCTCCAGCTCCTCATTTATACTTGATTTCCCAGAGATGATAAAATAATCGGTTGACAAAGATGATTACCTCGAGTTTTTCCTCGACTTTTGGCTAGCGGTATGAAGAAGGGTGGAGGACGACGAGACGGAGGACGACGAGGCGGAGGAGGAAGAGGAAGAGGAAAAAAAAGAGTTCGAAACACGTACAATGAGTTTACGTGCTAGTATTTCCCCTTTTTTTAGTTACTTTTACAGTGTCATGCAAAAAAGGGGGCCACACGTCGGAAGGGAGCATATACATCTCAACTCAACTCAAAACTTACTTTTGGAGACCATAAAAACACATTGGGGGAACCCTACTTCTTTTACAACAATATTATTAGGTGGCTCCCGTAACTAACAAGAGTAAGTAAGTAAGTAGGAGTTGGCCAATACATGTTGTAAAATGGTGTACCAGGTTTTGCCTCTAGTTTTTTTTCTTACATCACGAACCGGAATACATAAAGAAAAATCAATGAGCTATTGCGTGAAAAATGAGCAGCCGTTGACCGCGGAGAGGCTCTTACTTAAACGGTGCATTTTTGTTGAAAGAATTTTTTGCTACCTTGAAGCGAAACTAGCTACCTTGTCAAAAGAAATACTTATTATTCTTATTATTAGTAGTATTGCAATTGCAATTGCACAAAAATAAGTCCTATCGCCACCTCCAACTTCCACGAATTTTTCGCCACGAATCTAATCCAATCACAATTCAAGTCGGGGGGAGGCAGGCTGAATTAAGGAATGCGCGTCGATCTTCTCCACCTGTTCATTAGCTTCAACAATATCTATATCCCTCTTCTGAGAAGTAATAAGTAAGTGTCTTTCCTCTCCTCCTTGTGTTAAATTGACACAAGAAGGAAGCAGAAGCAGCACAGCCGAATCAATCAAACATCACTTTCCTCCTTACCATCATGCTCCGTTGTTCCTCCGACGACGACGGCAAAAACAGCCATAAAGCGGGGCTAATGCATCCCTCATCCCAATCATTCTTCCCATCTTTGGTTTCACCAGAGAATGAAATGAGGAAACACAATGACACACGGGAGGATTTGATGACTAACAAACTGAAATTATCAATGCCAACTGCATACACAACTACAACAACAGCAACACTGCTTTCTCTCTTGTTCGACGAATTCCTGCTTGTATTGGCTCCTCACGACCGTGGCGAGCAAGCAAGAAGTCGCGTTAGAAATTTAACAAAAAAAATAAGTAAATGGACACTACTTGTAAGCAAAGCTCAGGTTGCTCCATGTTGCTATGCAATCTCACTCTCTGATCAATCCCAGCAATCTTGGCATCACATATCGCACTCCTCTGCTGCCAATGGTGATTTTTTTAGCCACATTATGTTTGAACGACGTGTTTTTGCACGAATAAATCATCATCATCATCATCAACCACCACCACCGACCGATATCAAACCAACCAGCCCGGCTATACCCTCCAAAAATCCAAAAGGAAGGATAATATTATATAGCATAACTGTTTGGTGGGTGCTTCTGCTGCTCTGCATCTGGCTGCTGGTGGTTCTTCTTGTGTCAATAATTCGAAATTATTGGTGAAGTCTGAGAAGCAGGGAGGCATGAGGAACGAGAGAGAGAGAGCTGTCCGGGTTGATATGTATATTATGTGCGAAAAACAAAGATAGGGAACAACTCTTTTATTGTTATTATCGTTATCGTATTTTTGTGAGGGAGGGAGGGGTGGAGGGCTGGGAGTAATTCTAGAGTCCGAGCGCAAGTAAGTGGAGAATGTGAGGGTAATTTAGTTACATGTTGTCATGCATGATGAATACGTATGCAAGCGTAAATCATCATTTAACACAAATCCGACATGGAATTAGTTATTCCATTCCAGGCCTCTCTGGTGCTATAGGGAGGGATACCACCTATATTATACGGCATATGCATGGCATGGCAGCCAGCCGACAAGCCTTTCATATATACTGATTTTACTTATTTTTCTACGGGCAACAAGGCAACTTTGAAAAGGAAACAGGCGTATATTCGTATATATATGTATATTTCACTTTGTCGTCGTGCTTGTCACCAACACTCAAGTTTTTCGGTTACGTTCGTCGTATCGTAGCACACAGCAACATAGCTTCTACATATAAGTCCCGTCCCGTCTGTCTCTCTCTCTCTGTATAGTCAAGTGTGGTGCAACCAAAGCCAACAAAAGTTGCAAGAACAACTAAATACCATTATTCCTCGTCGTCGTCGTCGTCGTCGTGGATGGAATGGAACTGTTTCTGGCCTAAGAGTCTTAAAGCTCTCTCTTTGGTCGGTCGCGGAGAACAATAGGGAAAATTATCGTTCACTAGGTTTCATTCAAATGAGTCAAGTTGGTGGACTAGTAGAGTGCTGGCTGACATAATATGTGTTTTCCTTGTTCTCTCTCTCTCTCTCGGCCAAAACCCTCCTGACGGCAAAATAGTAAACATATTTTTTTTAAAAAGCAGAGTTGAAATGTGTGTGTGACGGAGAGACACGCACCATGCAATTTTCTTCTCATATATGCTCATAACTTACAAGTTGCTTGTTGTTTTGTAAGTACGTCCGTACGTACATTCCTTTTCTGTTTTGCTTTTCTCTGCCGTCGTCGTCGTAAAATCGTAATGCATGCAATATAGGGTTTTTTAGACTGGGATAAAATGGATTGTAGTTTGATGGTGATGGTTGGTGACTGTTTTTGGAGATTGCTTTGGGACATAATTGCACGGAGCGGAGGAGTGTGTGACAGGTAGCAGGAAAAAAAAGAAAAGAATGAATTGTCCCTCTGTCAACTGAATGCCATGGAGTGCAATAGCGAGTTGTCACTCGAGGAAAACAACTAATATGGGAAAATCTAGGAAAAACTACAAATATAGCTCCAAGTCGCACCAAAAAAAAATTGTATCCATCTGGCTGGGAAAAGTTTTTTTATATAGATTGTTTTTTTGTTAGATTTTTGTATGAAAAATTGTAGAGAGAAGTGGTTGAAGTTGGAGGATGGATATATGTAACGTAACGTACGTACACGACATGGATCATTATTGGACCAGCAACAGCAGCAGAAAGAAGGATTCATTCCATTCTCTCTTTTGAGACGGATTGGAAGCGGAGTAGTGGTTGGTACGGAGGAAAACCGATTTTGTCTCTCCGCACACCGCACTCTGCTTCTCCTCCATCTCCCTCCATCTCTCACTTACTCCCTGTGCAGTTGAGTTTGCAGATGCTTATTTGTCATTCCGAATAATCCCTCAGGGTATTTATATGTCAGGAATATTTCAGATTTTATCTGGAGTACAATTCATTTGAATCTTATTTGATTTTCAGCCGAGTGTTCCAGTCAGCTTTCATTAGATATCAAGCTGTCTCATTTCTCAACTCTCCGCGAAGGCAGGCAGGCAGACAGGCAGGCAGGGAAGGAAACGCGGCAGCAGCAGAGGAGCCAGAGTGCGAGAGAGTCTCTCTCTCTCTATGTCTGTTGGAGATTTTCAGTGTTCCGCTAAACCCCACCACCACCAGCACCGCACTGCCACCACCACAAAATGCGTTACCACTAACGAAAACCCTGACTACTATATCATAATAATGTTTGGGTTTATATAGAACTACGAGAGCCTTCACAAAAAAAAACTTTTCTCCTGTTATAACCAGCGGGAGAATGATGCAAAGCTGGAGAGATGCTCTCATTTTCTTGGCTTGGGAGCGGGCGAGTGAGGGAGCCGAGCGCACCAAACAAGTTGTGCAGGCTGACTGTTGTGACCAGGGAGAGACCAGGTAGAGGGAAGTATAATAATAAGTAGCAGGCTGAGCTGACTGAGATTAAATAAAAAGCCAATCTTTACATCACTAAAAGAGCATTTCCAATCGAAAAGTAAGAGTGACCACCATCCTCAGACAGAAGTCTCCCTCCAGTTGATTCTCTCTCTCTCTCGTTTTTTCTGTCCAGATCATCGAGCTCTGCTCGTCGTGTGTTTGCTCATTCCTGCCTCATCCAGACTGCCAGCTTAGCTTGAGCCTAAGAAAAAATTCACCAGCTTTTTTGTTTCGAGGGAAAAGCCAGAGGAGCCGATGTGTGGCAAGTTTTGTGTTGAGGAGAGAGAGAGAGAGAGAGAGAGAGAGAGAGAGAGAGAGAGAGAGAGAGAGAGAGAGATATGAGAGAGAGAGAGAGAGAGAGAGAGAGAGAGAGAGAGAGAGAGAGAGAGAGAGAGAGAGAGAGAGAGAGAGATCATATGCTTGACTCAACGAGCCTCATTCCTTCCCAATAAAAACAGCATCGAAAATGTTTTTGTGAGGGTTACCTGCTGCTCTCTCGTCGAGCCCAGAATGACCGTGCTGACGTAGGAGCTACGAGAATAGAATTATAATAATGGTAATAACTTTTCCCCTCACCAATCTTTTTCACACTCGACCCTAATCAAAAAGGAGAAAACGACGAGCGAGCGGAGGGACGACGACGACGACGCTGGCTGCATGCATTGCATTGCATTTCATTGCACTGGCATTTGTTGAGGGCAGCAATCATAGCAAAGCAACCCTGAGCACTTGTTTTCGAAACACGTGGGGAGCATTTCTTAAATCGTGATAAAGACACACACACTCGCTCTCTCTCTCTCTCTCTCTCTCTCTCTCTCTCTCTCTCTCTCGCCGTCCCCAGGAAAAATAGCTGATTATATCACTCACGTCTTTTCGAGTCACCAAAACAACTACTCCGTCGAATTCAGATTCCAATCCCGAATCCTAATTACAAAATGTAATGCAAAAGAAAGAAAGGAACAAAAAACAAGGTCTGACAAAACGGTGGAAATGAAATAGAGGGGGATGCATGCATGAGCTATATTATAGTAAAAATGCTTTTAAAAAGTGGTTTGTTTGTTTGTTTCTCCGAGAATTAAAAGTATTGTTGAATTTGCCACTTTGCCAATTTAATTTCCCCCATTTGCGTATTCTTTTCATTTTGTAGAGCAACGGGTATTATTTAGCAGGGATTCAACAACTAATTCCACTTTTTACTCCTTAATGAGCAGCAGCCAGTATTATTATTTGAATTTACGAAAAGTGGCTGATTTTTTTTAGGAAGATGGGGTTTAATATTTGTTGGTTGTATTGTGGTGGTGGTGGTTGTTTGTGGGTGCAGGGTTATTTACCTATTTATGCTAAATCATTTCAAGATTCAGCCCATCATCTCCTTGTAGCTCATGCATGCAGTTACAATTAGCTTAAGCCAATCAGACGCCCAATAATGCCAATCCGCCTTGAGACGCATATTATTCTTTCAAATTCTAATTCATCCTGGAAGACTAAATAATACAAAATAATAATCATAATAATAAAATAATACCTGCACTGCACTACCGACTGTCGACGATTAGTTTTAAAAAGTAAGGAACGTTGGCCCCACTTTTTTCGATTTCTCACTCTCTTTCAGAGGGTGCATCTCTCATTCATTTTGCAATTCATCCACTTTGTTTTTTTAACCTGGCTGCCAGAGCCCATTGCCGCCCCTCGGTAAACAGTTTTTCGCCAACGGGAAAGAAAACCAGAATGGAAACAAATAATACTTCATGCTACTAGTAATGCTGCATTAAAGGTATCACAGGTCTAGAAATTGTTTTGTAAAATGAAAGGAAAAGAAGGAGAGGAAGACGACGAGAAATCTGTTTTAGCTATTAGCAGAGTTGAGTTGACTGACAAACCATAATAAACCCTGTAAACGTTAAAAATAAGGAGTGCGGAAATGTCCTTTGAAAGTTGTATAACATTCTGTTCAGCGGTTTTT